>JACCHV010000018.1:3577500-3690000 GCA_018907245.1 Eupristina koningsbergeri
CTATAGATTTTCCAATACACGTATATTTGGTTCAAGTGCAAGTATCCTATTGCTCCAAATACTCGAGCTCCAGCACGTATCGATATCCATTTTGCGATCACAATATTTCTCTTTGTCTTTTTCTCTCTTTTCCCTTGCACGTAGATCGTGCAAGAAACCAGAAAGAGTCGATCAAGCCGTCGATCGATGCCAGTATCTACAATTTTTATACTGTAATGTATCATTCTTATAAAGGAAAAGAATTTTAAAAAAATGATTTACGTTGTACATACTTTGAGTAAAAATATTGTTATCATGATTTAAAAACAATGCCACAAAATGTGTTATTACAGATCCATATCTGACGTATTATTTTTAATTTAAATACAAATTTACGTTAAAACTAGCCTGCTTTGATTTATCGTTATAATTAAACTTTTATGAAATGAAATATGGTGAAGGGCACACTTATAATTTTAAAGTACTTTAATTTTTATAATTTTAAAGTAATATTATGTTACCGAAACTATATTTCTATATTTAGTAGTAAATACCAATATTATATTTTATTAGAAAAAAAAAGAAAAAAATAAAAAGAAACCATATCTTCTAAATCATGAATTTTCATTATAATATACAATTTAAAAAATTTATATGTATTTTATTTAATATATATATTTATTTTCTAAAGTTCTTGTAAGTATTATTGCAATTTTAGAATTCAATATAAATTATTTTCAAAAATCAATTCAGTTTTGCACGGTTTTATTTTTGTACTTATAAAGTACGATATATATATATATATATATATATATATATATATGTATGTATGCGTGTATGTAATATGAAAGAGAATAATTTTAATTTGGCTTGAATCTATCCACTAACATTACCTTTCCAACATCTCAAAATTCGGAACGTCAGTGATCGATGAGAGTCAACGAGTAATTTAAGATAAATAAAGAAGAGTTTAGTAAACAAAGCTCCATTTTTTAATTTTGAGACAAAAATGAAGCAAGTTAATCACACAATTCATCCATTAGTTAAGGAAAGATTACTCTGTCAATCCTAATACAAATTGTTCTGAACACATGATAATAAATAAAAAAGTAGATTGAAATTATCGGTCCATTTGGATCAGAGTCGGAGTATTTGGTTCTCCCTTGCATCTTTACGGCTGTGCAAAGTCGAGTCACGATGGCTTTGAAAAACATGAGTGAAGAAGCAAAGTAAAGGAGAGAGAGAGAGAGAGAGAGAGAGAGAGAGAGAGGTCGCGGCGCCCTAAGCAAATTGTCGGATCACGGAGCGCAAGCCGCTCGCGCTCTCTCTTTATGGGCTTCTATTACCCGGTCTCCTCTAAATAGAGACAATGGAGACTAATAATTAATATCTCGACGTCTCTCTCTCGCTCTCTCTCTCTCTCTCTCTCTCTCTCTCTCTCTCTTTTTCCTTCTTTTTTCCCTTCTCTTGTAATGCTGCGATAACCTCGTGCCGGCCATTGGCGGCCGTGCTTTGATCTATTGACGTCAAAATCAGCTTTTGCGGCTTCTCTTCTCGCGCTCCCCGCGGAATTTATGAACGCGGATTTCCTATATCCGAGTAGGAGGAGATCCGCGTGAGAATGATATTCATTTGCGGTTAATTGTGCTTTCAGATATAATTAACTGAGCCGAGAATTCGCGTAATAGTTACGATGATACACGAGGAGAGGAAGAAATTGTTATGATTCGTTTCGGATATCTTAACTTTTTCTCTAAAATAAGATTATTAGTCTTTTTTACTTTTGCTAAAATAATGCTTGTAAATTGTTGTAATTTTTCATTAACCAAAGGATGGCAAAAGTTTCTATGAATTACAGGAGCACCTTAAAGTATCTTTGGCAAACGTTTTTATTTGAGGCATTGCATTTTGCGACTATTATATAAAGTACTCTTACAGCTGAGCAAATGAATTGATCTTGTTGAGGGCTGATTAAAGAATTCGTTTCAATGCACGAAAGTTACATAGTATTTATTTTAAACCCTTTTTTTAAAATTTAACTATTCTCAACACTTAATTGATGTTAATGAAAATGAATGAATCTTACAGCTGTTATTTGATCAATACTGGATTAATTCTATCAATAATAATCTATTAAGTCTTTAATTTATTAAAAATGCCAAATTAAAATAATATTGAAAGATAATTCATACTTTTTACTCATAAAATTAGTCTAAAAAATGTTAATAGTATCAAAAAATAAAAGTAATAGTATCAGAAAATACAGATTTTAATTAAAGTCTCACTGTCGCAGAAAAGTAGGTAAAATTAAAAAGAAAAAATACATATTACGTTACATTGATAATTTAATCTTAAAGTAAATTTTATCTTTGTAAAACGAGGAATAATCTCGGCTTAAAAAAAGATGAAATAATTGAATTTCAATGCAATAATATTAAATACAAGACGTAACAATTTGTAAAGCGTTTATTTCGTTCGATATTAGCTGGACTTCCGTGAAAATAATCTCGCTCAGCGGTTCGAAAACTTGAAAATGACTTTAAACCTTGTCTTCCGATAAAAGCTTGTAATTCCACGTGTATATCCAGGTTGTAAGTAATTTGAAAGTAAGAAAACACGCTCGCAGTCGCAGGTATAACAGAGAGCAGATAAAAAAGAAGAGAGTGAGAGAGAGAAAGAGAAGTTGTGGGGCAACCAGTTGATAGGTCGGTTAATTAACTTATATGCACATTCGAGTAAATTGTGAAAATACGGGTCGTATCTATCATCTGGAATCATCGGTTATCTATGACGGAAGCCACGCAACTTATCCTAGTGACTTTCGATAAGAACTTTAAGCTATCCTTTTACTCCGTTTTTCTGTAAATCTGCGGAGGTCTTAATCGTCCCATCTTTATAAAGGAGGGATTAATGATTTGTAGTTTCTTGCATAAAACCAACATTTTTCCTCGATGCTTTAATGATTTATACTCAATTTGATAATGCTTATTATAAAATTTTCTCTTATACTAGATTTTAATTGAAAGTAATTACAGAATCTTAATACCTACTGTAATCTCGTAATATATTGGACTTTTCCAATGAGAAACTGTAAAAAATAGTTTAATTAAATTTTTTTTCAATGAAATTTAAATATATATAATTGTTGTAATTTATATTATTTCTGCACAAGTATTTTACGTGCTTAATCCCATTTTGTGTTCAGAATAAGTTTTAAGAAATAACAGTTATTTATTATATTAATATCACTGAATGCTCATATTATTTAGCACAGCTTTGATTAAATTCATAATGTTCTACATCTATTTTTTTAAGCAGAAAATGATAAATCTTTCAAATTATTTACTTTAATCTACAAGTATTTAACAATGAAAACAAAAAGTGAAAAATTAGGAATAAACGAGAAAATTTCGAAAATAAAAATAAAAATAAATACATTTCCAACTGCCGACTGACTTTATAATTACATTTATTCTAACAGATTTATCAAAAAAGTAATTATTTATAAAAGTAACCAATACTTTCACTGAGCGCTTCCTGATAGCTTTTACAAAATTAATTCCGAATTTGAAATCCCAGCTGGCAAATTATTAGCAAATTACGGGCGACCTCTTGCGAGTCGTATACACTCGTATACACACAAATTCTCCACAATACGGGCTGTCGCTCTAATCATTGATCTTATTAAGGTCTATTGATCACAAAACATGTTTGTGAAATGCACGTAAATCGTGTAAATCTGTTGATTTGTACTGTCCTCGCGTCATTAACCGAAAAATCACGCGGTTTTTATGAGGAAGGAATTTCGCAGAGTCAACTGGAGATTATTCGGAGATTTTTTACTCATTTGGAGCAAACCTCCAGAGTCTGGAAAAGCGGTCCAACTGTGGTTAACCCTTCATTTGACTATGTTGATTTTTTAAAACAGTAACCACGATTTTTTAATGCAGTAATTTTAAATAGGTTTAATAGAGGTTATAAATCCTCTTTATTGGCGAACATTTACTAGCATATCTGAGAATATAATCATCTCGGAAATACATTGTATTATTTGAAAACCTTGTTGGAATTAAAAAAATTATAAAACACAAACTTACACAATTATATAAAATTCATTGATAAAGTAAATAAATTAATCGTTAATAGATGTTATAATATTAATTAACAAAATTTATTCTTTCTTTTTTAATACTTATTGTTTCTTATTTTGCATTTCTAATTTATTGATTGGTACACGGTATATTTTTTTTTTGTTTTTATTTTTTTTCTTAAATAATACAATGTTGCCAAAGCATATTTCTTTCTTTTTTTCAGAAGAATTTCCATTTGATTATAAAAAAACTAAATTGTGGCAATATTTTCTGTTCCTCTCATTTCGATTTTTTGTTTCTTGCAGTTCATCATACATGTGGCTATTCCTTTTTTTGGTTTCTTGTTTATTTATTTTATTTTTCTAAATCTTGAATATTCATGGTCTTCTGTAGCGAAAGAAAAATAATATTTTTACTTTACCTTCCTTTTTACTCTTTAACTTGGTACGTGTACCTACGTGAACAATAAATTTTTTAATTAACTTATACTGGAAACTATAACATATCGTACTGCTATTTCTATTAATGAACTATTTAATTTTTATAAATAACTTTCTGTACATATAATACTTATGAAATGGAAGTAAAATATAATATTTTTGAAATTTTTTATTTAATATAATTTTCACTGAATATATAATAAAATGTTGAATACATTGTATTAAATAGTTACAGGTTATATTGTAGTAAATATGATATTGAGTGCAAGTGCATATAATGTTATAAAAGATAGAAAGTAGTAGAATATAGATAAATATAGTTATCTTCCTTCTAAATGTGTTTTTATAATTTTAAATGGTTGAAATATTTTTCGAAAATTTTAAAATAAATAATGCACAATAGTTGAGTATACATAAGGATGGAAGACATTAAAGATTTTTGGAATTTGAGTGAAAAAAATAACAAAAATAAAAAAAATATGTGTTTATAGCTTTGTTGTCTAATTGTCAATAGGAATGGATTTTATTTTCAACAAGAAAGAAATCGTTTATTGCGTTAATAATAGACCATCGTAGTTACAATACTCTTAAAAAAAAATTAATTATATTGACACGTATCGTAAAAATATAATCGAAAAAATTTATTGGTTAATAATCTTGATGGTAGTCGTCGATAGTAAAGAAAAGATAAACAGACAGAAAGTTATGTTGCAAGTTACAACAACTTTTGAACATAATTTTTGAGTTGTTTTGACCGATGATATCATTAGATGGTGAAAATTTTCTCAAGTTTTTCAAGCGAGGCCATTCATAAGGTCTCGACCGATACATTATTTTCTCTAAAAATATTCCAACATTTGAAGTTAAACTAACGTTTCGAGTTAATGCAAGAGCATTAGTTGAAACTGTGTATATAATCAAGAAAACACCTTGCTCTGGAATTTTACTGTGAATAAAATCAACACCGAGAATCTGGATTCCAAAGGAGGTCATTTTTTTATTTGGCCAAATAAAAAATGATAAAATAATGTTTTTAATCAAGATTTAATTTCGAGATCTAATCTGAATTTCCTTACGAGTTCAACAAATAAGTTCAATTAGTTAAATATGAGCGCGGAACTAATCGGCAATCAAAATCCATAAATACGTATAAATATCATATAAAAACTTTGGTTTTCCTTTTGGATGTAGGACTGGCTTGGTACAACAATATTTACGAGAGGCCGTTTCAACAAATTCCGAATAAAAAAAAGCAAACGGAATCGTAAATCGCTCGCTTTATCAACATTAATTCGCCTTAATCGACGTTTACCCGTCGTCATTCCGAACTCGGGCTCGATTCCTCCTTCCGAACTCTTTCATCTACGCACGTATCTCCCGCATTCTTGGCCTCCCCGTCCTGCTCTCGTTTTTCCTCTCCAGCAGCCGAGGCTGGACCGGAGCTCCGCGCACACGTACCCGCACCCACACAACCCCACCGAAACGTAAATCAGCGGCGAAAAGCAGTGCGCGTGCGCCAACGCTGCAGCTGCTACAGCTCAGGCATTCTAGTCCGCGATCTTGTGCATTGGATTTTTGTAGGCTCGCGATCTCGGCGCCGGATTGTAACCCGGTTTCGCGGAAGGCTTTCTTGAGGGGCTGGAGGTGGGGGGAAGGGGGGGGGGAGGGAGAGGGACGAGTTTTAAAAAGCGACACTTTCGATTGTTTAGCCGAGAGGCTGTGTTCGCGAGAGGGCAACAACTGCGTTCTTACATTTATTCCGAGCTTGTGTATCGATATGGAAAAACAAATGAGAAAATGTCTTAGTTAGAGAGACGAGATTGTTCTGAAGGCTATAATTTATTAGTTTGGCTAAATGCGGGGCATTCAGCTTAGGTGCGTTGATTGGATTTATAGTCTCTAGTGCATTGTAAACCGCTGAGGTTAGAAATTGCGAGTAACGATGCTTGGCTTTTGCCATTTTATATTCTACATTTATTTAATTCGACTCTCTTCGCCCCCCTCCTCCCGCTGCCCCTTAAATAACAAGAGCTTTTTTACAATATATCCAATTTCGGCTCCAAACAAATATTGTAAACAATGTTTAACAACAACTATCTTCGTCACTCGTTAGAGAGTAATAGTACGAATACAACATCAAATTATTTATCAAATGCATTATTTGAAATATCATTTATGAAATAATTCCCACTAAATAAATATGATTATCGCTAGTCCTTTTATCCTCATTAATGATTCAATCTGTTATTTATCTACTATAAATAACCTAGTTTTATTTTTCAAATTTTTCTTTATATTGTACTCATTAAATTCACAAATATAAAAATACGGGTTTTAGGTTATATCTTAATTAAAGATTAATAAACCGTATGGGATGAAATAATATAATATACCTACACATAATATCATTTAAATAATAATGCAATCAGAACATTTTACGTAAAAAATTTTAAATAAAGAAATTATCTTAACCATTGAGAATAAGTTTGAGCAAATTATGCAGTAAAAATAAATCTTGTTTATGGAGAAAGCAATGGTTAAGAAGTGTTATATATTTTGCATTTTGATTATTTATTAAGTATTAATAGTATTAATTAAAAGTAACAATACGAAGGTTCGAATTACAAATCATTCTAATAAAATATTTATTAACGGTGTTTATATCTATATATATATTTAGTTTTAAATGGTTTATCTAACAAGATATTATAGACACAATCATAGGAATTTTGAGGAAGCAACTACAATTAGTTTTAACGTTACTATGGAAAGTAAAGTAAAGTGAGTATATTTGAATACACATTTGTGCGTGTTAAGCCAAAATAAAGGTTGCGGGGGAGGGGATTAAAAAAAGAAGTACGAATCAAACTCGATCGCACACGAAGAGACTTTAAATCACAAACGGTTGGCATAGTAACGCCATAAACACAGTTGCATTTGTTGAGAATTTCAGTGGCTAATAAAAATGAGATTCATGAATAATATTAAGAATGCGATTTACACGTATAAAAGGCTTTTGCGCTCTCGTAAACCGAAACAAGAAATTAAATTTGCTGGCACACATAATTGCTACTGTGGATAACTTATATTTGCACGCCTCCTTTATTATATAGAAACTGTCAAAAGAAATAAATGAGAGAGAACTAGAATCAATGAGTTAATTCTTGTGATGATATAACCTGAGCATCAATAACAGCCGTGTATATGTCGCTTAAATCTTTTGGATATACAATGGCGAATTTATATGGCTGCTGCGGGCACCGACATAAATACACCACAAACTTTTATAAATCGGCTTTTCTACTTCGCTGACTTGTAAAAACTAAAGATTAAAAACTTTAAAAATCTTGATGTTTCAACCTTTTTTTTTAAATTTCTGTCTTTTATTCTCACGAAATACAAGCCTTTTTCTTCTTTCTTTACAATAGAACCAATGTTCTTCCTGCAATTTTAGAGAAAAGTTTGTTTACCTCCTTTTATCATCGATTAATTATCTCATTTTATTTAATTTATTTTATCTAATTTGTCTAATAAAAATAAATTTACATTTCTTTCAATTTGAAATAAGCCATGCATCGATTAAAATTTAAATGAGAAAGAAAAACATATTCATGATTTACATAATTTGACAGGCATTTAATTGAAATTACGATTTAGAAAGCAACTTTATCGAGAATAACACTCGAGATAAAAATTAATTTATAAGTTATAAAAATTTGTCGATACAAATAAATACTGCTAAATACATAAGAAAATCAACGAAAAATAAAAACATTATAAATATTATATTCAACTTATTTTTTATTTTTTATTACAAATGTGTAATGTGCAATTTGAATACACAATGGGTATTAATGAAACGTGGAAATTGGAAGATTGAGTAACACGAAATTTGTAGTTTTCAATATTGTAAACAATCCCTATTATCAGTGGGGCAATGAAAATTGGCTTTTTTCTAATAGGTTATTCAAAAACAAATCGACAATGAGCAATAGAAAGTTTAACATTTCCGCTGTGTAAGAAATTAAAACAAGATTTTTGTTTCTTGTAGCAAAGTGAAAATACAGCTGGTATTGGTGATTTAGGAGTTATTGTTTAAAATATAATATACAAATTGGTATTAGTTAATTGAAAAAATAGATGTATAAATCCATAGGCTTAGCTGAATTGTTTTTAATATCCTAATGGGCTTATTTACCATAGATTTTAATTAGATTAATGTTCTTTATACAAATCTATCTATTGTTATAAAATAGAATACTCTACAATGTTTCCACATAATAGTTTTTCAAATCTCAGATCGGTGTTTAACATATTTTTTTATAAGACTGTAGGACGCTGTTATTTCTGTGGTGTAGGTCATGGTAACGGTATGTTGCATATTTAAGCAATTTGCTGTTTTGCATACAAAAATTCGTTGCTAAAATGATACATGTTTATAATGCATTTATGTATATTCATTAAGAGATAAACAAATACAATAAAGTACAGTCTAAAATTTAATGCGAGAAATCAATTTTTAACAAAGCTGATATTAATAAAAAATTTGGATATTTGTCTGCAACCTCGAATTTTATGGAAGGAACAATTGTCGGCGCAAAAGAATTGTGTTGAATTTAAAACATTAATTTTATGATTTTCTAATATATATATATATATATAAAATAAAAGAAGTTAAAGTGTACATGTATATTATATCTTATAAAATAAAATATGTAGATTAAATCAGTTAGAAAGGTATAAAGTGTTTGTTTGAAATTGTGGAGTACGCGGTTGTCGGGTTATTTACTGTGCACGTTGTCGAGGATACAAAGCCCAATTGTCGATTTTTTTGGGCAGCTAGCAGCAATAAAAATCAAGACGACACTTTAGAATGACTTGAACGCACTCGCGAAAGGGGGAGGGGAAACATTTTATTTGGTTATTTGGCGTTGATCGCGCGAAGCTCCGGAAGGGTTGCAGAGCCATGAATTTATTATCCAGCAACAGTGTATATCACACGGAATCTCGGATTTTCTCACGAGTTCCTGGAAATAATCAGAAACGGCCTACGCTCGATTCCCCGGGACTCGCGATACGGGATTGTCCGGTACACACGTGCTAAAACTTACGAGGTTGGCGATTCGCTTTGCGGTTATTAATCGCCGCCATGAGATTAAGAGTAAGGCTGAGGATCCCCAATACCGGTTTTCCAAGAGAATCCGATGCCTCCACGAATGCAGCGAATGCAGCGGCGAGTGCTCGGCCAATGTTTATGTGCGGGCGTATGCGTCAGTTGAAATTTTGAAAGAGGCCGTGATTTTCGTCTCGGAGACGCGGGCGCGAAATATTTTTCGCTTTTGTCACCGTGTTGCGGGCGTTGTCGTTGTCCTTGTCGTCGTGTCGTTGTCGTTGTCGTTGTCGTCGTGTCGTTGTCGTTGTCGTCGGGTCGTTGTCGTTGTGGCCGTTGTTGCGGCATCCAGTAAATGTAACGCGAGCGAGGGTGACGGGCCGACGATGCACTCTTTCAAACAATCTATTACGACTCATTGGTAATTGTGAGATTTATTTTATTCGGGCCTCCTTCGACTCCAACTGCCAACAATTAGAGATAACATTGCGCATTTATCATATTATTATGTTATAATTTTTAATGTTCCTCGTGCTTCTTAATTTTCAAGATAATACGACTTTTAAATTACTCGAATTTACAAACAAGTAGATAAATGCGCCTGCACTTTTTAGACATAAAAGATTTTTGAAAATACCCTTTTTGGGTTATTAAGCAGTAATCAATTATTTAAAATAAGAGTTTTCGTCTTTAAGTTATAACTTGGGCTGATAAAATTATGCAACATCTTTTAATACTATCATATTGTGATGCTAAAAAACTTTTCCTTTTGGCTCATTACTTTGAAAGAAAATAAAAAATTAACCCTTCCAGTGGATATCAATTCGTGTAAAAAATGGCAGTATTGCGTGTATTTAGGGTAATAAAAATTTAATTGAATGTTCCAAACGTTTGAAAATAAATATTTTACCGTCTGAAGAAATACTTAATTTTATTTTCGTTTACTCATTTTAACTTATGTACATATATTCATATCCTTAAAAAGCTGAGTCAATTTCAGTAATAATGCGAATAATTTAAAATAGCTCAAAGCAATGCTTCAATTTTTAATATAAATAAAAGAATGCCTGTGATTACAATTTAAAATAAATATTAAATTTGCCGAGCGTTTGAGCAAACGAATAAAAAAAAAAAAATTTGCATTTTCCATGTTTCATTTTACACCTTTAAATGGAATTATCTCCCATTTAATTTGACTTGTAATATTAATTCCATGCGAATAGCATTGAAATTGGATTGTCAATAATCCTCGACGTCATTTCTTTTTCTCAATTATAAAATGGAATAATCTTATCTCGTATGCGACTCAATAATGAGATCCCTGTAAAAAACTTCAGTATTAATTACAATAGTCCTCTCGGTGGATCATTTATTATTAATTTTCGCCGTGCAAGAAATTCTCGTGTCTCTGGCATACACGTACGCATTTAAGTGATTCATCAACGTAAAAAAGGTGGAGGCAAAAAAGGGCTCGGTTGAAGAATTCGAGGCTGAAAGGGCAAATAACGCGGATGACGACGGGACGGCGCTTGTGCATTTGTGTCCATTTCCCTTTTCACTTAGCCAAGTAATAAGCTGAGCAACTCGAGCCTCGAATGGACTATTAAGAGTTGAAGCTTTCACTCCTCGTAGCAGCGGCGCACTGAAACAAAGGGGAGGCGCACTTGCTTCCCCTCCCCCTCCCCCTCTCCCTTACCGCCGCCTTCCTCCCACAATGGGACAATTAGCCTGCAAAGCGGACTAAAACCCTGTACCGACACACTCTTCGATGCTGCTCCGATGCTGAATTTACATGCTCGCCGAGCTCGTTACGCACTGTGCGTACGTGTGCGTGTATCGTCTCGGTCTGACTTTGGTGCCAGGTGCACTTAAAAAAACTATCAATTGGGGTCCAAAACTATCGATTTTTCAACATTTCTCTCTCTCTCTCTCTCTCTCTCTCTCTCTCTCTATCAGGTCTCCAAAAAGAAAAAAATTCACGCACTTCTTCACGTCTCCACCTTAGCCGTTTTTTTAATTATAATCGGGACATTACTTCACTCATTACATTCGTTTGACACTGCATAAATTTATTTGCCTTCTTATAAAGCGGCTTTAATATCTGCGTTTACATAATAATTATTGCTTGTTTTTCAACTGTTCATCGAGTTGATAATTAATATTTCGTAAACTCCTCGGTTAATAGGTGGCTTTATAGAGCCGAAAATATTAATCTTTGGCTCGTGTTATTAAAGACTCGGGCTCCTCCAATATATCTCTCGGTGTACCGATCATGTATTTAATGAGTTAATTTTTAATTTGTTGATATTTTTTGTCCTCTGGAAAAAGTCCGTTAATTACACCAGTGAAATAAATTTCACCCGACAATTTCATCAAAATTACGAAAGAGGTCGCGAATCGAAGAAAAGGTAAGCACGCGCCACACATGGTCTTGAAAAATTTTTGTGGCAAATGAAAAAAAGAAGGACGTCATACATGGATTGCAAAGCAAGTATCCATGGAAAGAAAATCTAGAGAGTCGTAATGCAAGAATGTTCGTGCCTGTTTGGCTCTGTAACGTCAAGACGTAGGAAAAGAGTTTTCACAAATATATCGTGTTCTTCGACACAGGGAGGGAGAGGGAGAGGGGGGAGAGAGGCGACAAGCACGACGACTCGCTTTCCTCTCCCGTTCGTCTGCGGCTTAAATATAGCCTCCGTGAGAGTTCGCTCTCCTTTCTCTCTCCTGCTGCTCTTGCGCACTCGCAAGCAGTAAACACCCGCAAACACGAGTTTGTTCATGAATGAAAGGCCTGGAGGGTCGCGCGCGGCCCAGACCGGGACTAGACTCTTGGCCGGTCACTTTGAGCGTCTCGTGGGTCTCGTTGACCAAATTGCAACGACTCGGAATATTCCCTTGGGAATCCCACGTAGACAGATCGCCGACCATCGCATTTGCGTCGTCCAAGAATGTGACGAGTGGCGACTCATTTGTCATTTGACTTCACACATGTTCCTCTTTGCATTATAAACGTTTTATTCTAATTCATTTTTGACGATGTTTAAATTAATGCGAGAATTATTGATACCAATATTTTTCAATTTTTATTAAAATTAAGTAAACAACTTAATTCTTTTAAATTTTCTTTAAATGTAAAAGGCATGCAAGGTAAGCAATTCCACGTGGAATACTTTGATGAATCTATAGTAATATTATTCAGAAATTTGATAAATAGTTGAGTACGTGTATTCAATGATCTTTGGATACCGGAAATGTATCTAAATATTGAAAAGATATTATATTGTTAAGATTGTCTTACATCATAATAATGAAATGGATTTTTGGAACACTAGTTTTAGTTATTCGCTTGACAGTACATAAATAGCCGAGGCTAATAACATACATTGTATGCCAATTAGGTTTATTGGGTTTTCGGAAAAATTTTGGAATCGTTAAATACCCACACGAGTGAAGGAGAACAAAGGTATATTAATCAGAAGACATAATGCGACATAAAATTGTCTTTATAAATAGGAAAAAGAAAAAAGAAGGAAAGAAAAAGAAGGCGCATAATCGGTGAGAGACAAAAGAAAATTAAAATTCCTACCGTCATTCCTTGCTTTCTGCATTGCGCGTCGCGAGAAATTCTTGAATGGCAGCGCGACTCACTGCTATGGTCGTAAGGAATGCAAGGAAAATGCAGTATTTCTCTCTCTCTCTCTCTCTCTCTCTCTCTCTCTGTATCCTTCATTGTCTTGTGCTGTCATAGAATACATATATATATAGTATGCACTGACGCGATGCACGTGTTACAATGGACTTGGCATAAACATAATAACTTGAGCTCTCCTCCCTTTTTCACAATGTAAAGAAATTTTCAAATTTGTGGATTGTGCACCAGTTTAATGAGCGATAAGAAAGATTTGTGAAATTGCAAAAGGCCAATTGAGTAATTAAATTACAGCAGCAATGTTGGTGTATAATTAATTAGGTTGCTCTACAGAATATGCAATGACGCGCGTGGAGATTGTGCCCGGAAAATACCGAGCGCTTCTTTAAAATCGTTATGGAATGTGGGGGTATGTTTTTTGATCGGCTTATTAAATTGATTGCTCATTTCAAGTTTGGATTAACAAAAAGCCCACCCCCGAAATTAAGAGAAATGCCCAATTTGACCAATTACGGCTCGGGGTATTCGGAGGTGGGAAAGGGGTCCAAGCCAAGCAAGAGGGAGAAAATAAAATCTGATCGGAAAGCAGAATGAATCGGCCGGGTGCTCGTTGTTGTAGTAGTCGAGAGGCGAAAGTTGCGAGCTGCGAGCTGCGAACTGCGAACTGCGAGCCAAAAGTCAACAGCAGCACCGCGCCCAATTGAATTCTCATTCCACTCGGATAATAAAAGACATTTAACCTTATCGCAAAACAGAGACTTTTTTTTTGTGCCGCGAGCTTTCCGCCAGATTCCGGCCTTTAATTACCTTCGGCCAGGAGTCCCGAGCCCGCAGAACGAGGAATTTATATTTTAATAAAGCACCGCGCCCCGAGGTTTTTCGCTGGGCTCACAAGAAAAGGGCAAACAGGAGGAACAGAGCAAAACAAGCGTCTCCGGCTCCAATGGACGCGAGGCTCTCGGTCGATTGGCCACTAAGTAGGCGAATCACGTTTTCAATGGCACACATGTTGCAATCGCCGGAATGCAGGCACACGCACGCGCGCACACTTGTGCCTCCCTGCGCCCCTGCTACCTCCCCTAACCCTCCACCCACCCACCCTCGCGTTCGCGTGTCGCCCGGCCCATCGGAAGTGACGCGCGAATCCGGCGGGAAAAAGCCCGATTTCCAGGAAATAACGCGGGATCCACTCGCCCGGGGCTCGAGCTTTCAATTGGTCGCGTCGCCGCTGACGAGGAGGCGCGACGTGCCTCGAACCGATCTCGAATCCCCATCCTCGAATCCCGAAATTATGCCTTCGGATGCTGGCCGCGTGGGAACGAGCCCCTCCCGACCGATCCCCTCCGACTTTCGAGTGCCAGTTCGTAAATCTTCGGGACGACGTCCATGTCAATCTCGACTCAAGCGCTAATTAAACCCCCAGTCTGTCCGACATTCTCGATCCACATTTTATGGTCTAGTTCCAATTCCCGATCGATAATATACAAAGCTCAAGCATTTGCCCCAACACAACTACCTCTTCCCTAAATATTTTTTTTTTGCTACGGCCCATCCAACTTTTTCACCTCCGTAGTACATGTCAAAGCAACTTATTCTTTTTCATTTCTAGTCGACTTAAATTCATTTTAAATTGAATTAAATATACGATTGAATCAATCAACATTTTATCTGCAACGCTATCATGGTATTAATATTAATAATAATAATAACATTTATATTTAAATCATTTTATTTTCATATTTGCTTTACGAAATTATTTCTTCTCTTAGAAATTTCTTTCTTCGTATTAAAATTGAATATAAAGTTGAGAATAAAAATAAGAATAATTCAATTCAAACTTAAAATTTTTTTTTTAAAACTACAATTTATTTTAAAAATTAATTTTATTATATTTCTGTGTATAATGAGTTGTTTTGTAAGTAAAAAATTCATTTGAATAAAATATAAAATCACGATCAATAATAACAATATAATATTAGTAGGCTTAATTTACCGAAGAAGCTTTATTCCTAAATTTAATTTATAATCTTATGCAGTCCTTTGTTAGTATTCTCTTTGTGAATGATGTAGCTAACTTTTTCAAATGATTGCACATTTTATCCTTTCAGTTTTTATGCAAAAAATTTATTTACCTCTAAAAAAAGATAAAGAAATGTTAAAAATATCGGAATTTATTAAATAATCATTTATTAACATGAAGTCCCAAAAAAAATTTTATAATCAAAATTTTCTTCTTTATGTAAGATAGATCGATGATAAATAAATAATAATTAAGTAATTCATTGCATATAAAAATAGGTAATGCGTATGATGTTGCTCATACTATGATCTGTAGTTCCCATAAAAGTCATATCATGAATTAACATTTGCTTCAAGGTAAATGTTTTGAAATTAGATATTTGTTTGAAGCAAATTTATGACCATATCTACAGGATAAATATAATTAAATTCAACTATTTCATTATTTATTTTAAAAAATAAAAATAACTTTTTATATACGTGCAAGAAAATTATGCTTCGGCAACGTCAGCGATTTGATGTTTCTTTTTTGCCTAGTATAGATAGTTATTGCATACCTAGGAAATTCTTCCATCCAGTGTATTTTACTTCTAAATATTATGTCGATTAAAAAAGATAAGTTACATGAGTATTTTCAATGAAAAAATCTATAAATATTCATTTTAATCTCGTACAGACAATGGTTTATTTCAAACAAATATATAAAAATTATTGGCAAATGTATTTTTCAGGTACTCTTTCATAAAATATCACTTTCAATATGACTTTGTAAAGAAAGTATAGGCATTTACTGTATGACGGTAATAATTGTGCTATTAAAAGATGTAATAAGTGTACTTTTGCACTTACAGTATATTAAAATTGCGAATAAATGAAAATCTTTCGAGCGGACGGTAAAGCTGTCACGATCCTGTATTCGTGAGGCTGAGCATATGATCGCCTCCGGCAAGGTACAGACATACATGACTATTTACAAGACAGGAATAAGTCTGATATATTTTAATGTTTTCAAATAACTACACTTCCAAAGTGTATAAGAAATTTTCAAAATATCCTTTATATTGTCCATTTACATAATGAAGCTGTGCCAAATTGAAAAAAGACAATAAATAATAATTACTTTAAAATAAAACTTTATTTACGTCATACTTTCTCGGGAAACTCATTTCTAAAAAAAACGTAAGAGGTTAAATATGCATGGCTTAAAAATGTGAGACTTGAAAGAATATAGCGCATGAAGCTTTAAACCGTAAAGCAAGATGTCGAAATAGTTATTTATAATAAAATTTTGAGAGGAGCATGATTAGCAGTTTTAGGGACAAATACAAATCTTATTGTTGATTCGAGATATGTGTTACTAGGTTTTCAATGAATGTGACCAGCATGAAACCTAACTTATACTTTAATTTAAAACTAGAATATAATTAAAAAATAAAAATTGTATTGTTTTTGAAAATCCGAAAATACTTTGGTACTTTTTACTTTGTGCAAAAAATGTAGAAACAAGATTTTACAGTTGGCTGAGACGAGGCGAAGCGAGCGCTCACTCACTGCAGTTGTTGCAGGCAAGTGCAAGGAGATTCTCGAGCAACATTAGCACCAGGATTGCAAGTGGCCGGCTCCCGGAGAGAGGAAGACAAGTTAATAAAGATTTCGGGTGCCACCCACCGGTGAGTAGCGTAATAAAGTCACTAACAATCTACAAAAAACGCGCTAGAGGAAAAATGGTGTGAGGCGAAACGAAACCACTTGGGTTGCACTTGGGTAAAAAAGTCAAGTCGCGGCAATCCAAGGGGGAAATTTCAGGGGCGGCAATCCAAAGGGGATCTATCTGGAGCTTATTGTTTTCCGAGGGCTTCGGTCGTTAAACGATATGCGCTAGGGCTTTACTGTACGGGTTTCCTTAGCCCCGGGGATCGGAGCGGATGCATCGCCTCTATTTCTCTATCTTTCGCAATCTTTATTTGTTTCCAGGTTATACCGCTCCAACCTTCTTTATGCCACTGCCGATGAAAAATTTTGCAATTACGAGGGTGGAAAACGAACACGCAGCCCCCCTTCCTTTTACTTTCACCTTTGCATTTTCCTCGCCCAACAAGACCCAACAACAAGTAATTTTTTGTTTCGAGCGGTAATGAGGAATGCCTCGTAAATTTATTGTATTATAAATACGAAGCTTGGACGCTCGAATACTTTATTGCTAATATATAATTTTACACTGTATAAAAGTCTCGCTCCGTCTATTGTCCGACTCCTCTATTTATTAAATTAAAATCCCCGTATAGCCACATGAGCTATTTATAGAATAAATCGAAAAAGTATTGCATTGCAAAAATACGAGGGAGATTTTTGTCAAAGAGAGATCAATCTTCCTTGAAGCGTGTTGGCGAACGTGCACATGTAAGGTATCTGTCCGTTTAATAAGCCAATTCGTAACGTCCATAAATTTTTTTAACGCATCTTGTCACTCACCCGTCACTTACCATCACAATTAAACCATCAACTCGAATATTTCCAGATGATAGGTTCTAGGTTCGAGCACGAGTGTGGAGAGCTGACGCCACCAGAACCACCGCCTTATCTCTCTGTCTCTATCCCCGACTCTGTCTTTCTCCTTTTCCGTTTCTCGACAATAGACAGGTAGATAGAGGGAAGCGGCCATCACACACACGCACGCGAGCCTCGCGAACGACACACACCCACACATGCGTGAACAGCAGCGCGATGTCCCGTGTCTATCAAAGTAATGTACGCGCTCGGATATGGAATATACGTTTAACACTTTATCTCGCATGCGTGTGGCGACTTCTGACCTAGCGAGCATCCTCTCGGGTTCTCTGTCTCTGTCTTTCTCTCTCTCTCTCTCTCTCTCTCTCTCTGTCTCTTTCCACTCCTCTCTTATTTCGACACTGACGTAGTATGTGTGCACCAGCTCCAAGCAAATCCTTCCGGTAAGATGTAATATTACAAACGTTTCGAGTGTAATATTTTGCCAAGGATTTGATTATTAAGTCAAGGAAATTGATTGAATGTGTCGTTCAAAATAATTGAGTTATTTGTACTGAGAGAATTGTTATTTTAAATAGTAAAGGATAGGCTTTATTACAATTATTAAATCCAACATAGGGTACTGACTCAAAGTCAAATAAAACTTGATATATTATATACATTGGTAAGATTTAATATTATATTTTACATTTTACTCACAAGTGCTATTTTTTGGGAACTGAAATGGAACTTTATTCTAATTGTTCAATTTTTTTAAATATATTTCAAAATTCAAGGGAGCGTGCACTCGTATTCAATATTTCGATGAGAGACGATAAATGTCTGTATTGGAGCACTAAAACATCAAATTACCAGTTTAAAATTTCAATATTTATGTGGTAATGTACATAAAAAAATATGTAGGCTCTAAAACCTTTAAAGAACGTTACTTCCAAGCGGAATTTCTTTTATTTTATTTGTCACATTGGGAAGGATTAAATAAAACAGCAGTTACCGAGTTTCAGCGGCAGCGTCTATTAAATGTATTAAACACTATAGACAAAATGATCGTCGCATTCCAAAATAGATATTCCATAAAATGCATTTCCTTCATAAAATCCATTTTGTACGTGTCGTTACTGCTGGACCGCAAACGACCGTTGCAATAAAAAGTTAATGACAAAGGACAATTTTTCGATGAAATGCTAGAAAGGATAGCGGTAAAGGCAAGAGGAGGTTCCAGTTGAAAAACGGTTGAACATGGAAAATTAAAGCGGATTTGAACACTGGGATTTCCTAGGCTCGAGAAAAGCTTATGGCGCATCGAATGCAAGAAAAAGAAAAAGGTGCTCGGGCGCCCGGAATTTCTAAATTCTAGGGGAGAAGAATCATGAGCGAGGAAGGAAGGATCGCCGCGAGTTTATTCTTTGGTTGGTTTTCGTCCTTTTTCGTCGAGGCTCGTCGCTACGGTATAATACTCACATGGCATGGTACGGCATGGTATGGTGTGGTATGGTATGGTATGGTACGCAGCGCGCGGTTTAGAGTCATCCTGTTATTAATGACGTTTAAATGGCAAGTTCTGGACCCGCAACGGAGGGAGAGGAGGAAAAAGATTTTATGGAAAGCGTATATACGGGTACATACTTTTCCGTTTTGTAGTTTTAACGAGAGTGCTGAGAGTTATGCTTTGGTATTCCATTTTTAGATTTGCGCGCGCACTCGTGCTCCTTCGGAAACCTACACACGTCCAACTGTCTGCACGTGTCCGCGCACACAGCCCTGAGCTTGTATACACGAGTACTTACCTGCGCGTACGTACACGCGCACACACCTTTATTTATATTACGTACGTGTGTGTATTTTTATTATTTACAGCGCCGCGTATAAATAAGTGTTTTAATGAACAGCAGTTGTATATCATTTTTCACGACTCGAAAAGAGCAGGATCCCCCGTAAAGGGGCGATTTTATGGTATTAAAATGTGAATAATAACCGTGTGTTGCTTTATTGGCTGGAGGATGTTAGATTCCAGGAAAATTTTGCTTCATTTTTTCCTCCTTCCCTTTTTTTTGTCTTTAATATGTTATTAGGAAATGCTTTTGGGTCTGCGCAATTTAAGCACTCGACACAAGAGGTTAGATAAGGTATCGTGAATACCAACAAGGAATTTTAAAGCAAATAAATGACAGGCAACGTTTAACTGCTTTAAGAAGTTCCTTGGTAGAATGAAATTTTTATAGTTTCGGAATTTTTTTGAAACTTTAAATGAAAATGCGTATTGAATGTTATTTGCTTTAACAAAAGATTATGGAGGAAGCAATCAATTTATTCTTTGGATATAATTTTGTATCCAATTTCTCAAGTAGAAAGGAATCGATCTCTATCGAATAAAACATTTTAAAAAGAAAGCATCATTGCTTTAAAATAAAAATCCATTGTACGAAGACATAACTTAAAATCGCAAATCACTCTAGAACTAAGAAAGAACCATTTATTATGTTATGAAATGTAATTCATAAATAAAATTATTCTTGATATAAGTGAAGGTTTGACAGTTACTTTCTCTATTCCCCTTTAATCGCAATGTATCAGGAATAACCTTACAGTAACAATACAATATGTATCTTTCTTTACCAAAGGCTAATACTTTATATTTATCTTCAAAACTTGATAAATTAAAAGAGATTTAAGTGATCGGTGACTAATTTAATGTACGAAATTACAAATTTAATAATATTTTTGACATAGCATTTGAAAGTTTGAACAATTATCCTTAAACTATTAAACTGTTTGATTTTAATAAACCTTTCGTCATTATAATAAAAGATTATGATTATAGTTTTCCTAATACATATTATAATGCAATTATTGTATGCTTGTTACACAGTAATTGGTTCCATGATTTTTGAAATACTTTTAATTTCATTGAATAATCACCCATGTTTTGTTCGATGTAGATTGTTATTTCCATATAACGCTCTTGGATTCTTAGGTCTGATTAGTCTTTCAGCACACTCATAAAACTATTAATATTAATTATCATTATCGTGTTGTATGTGTAAGATAAGTTCAAATAATGGTATTTTAAATGCTTTGATGATCTTGATTTTATTATCAACAATTAAATCAATTTTTTTTATCTTTGCTTTTTTTTTCATAATAAAAGAGTTTTTCAATTTATTTCATAAAATTGTAGATATATGTTTCGTACGACTAGTTAATTTTAAGAAAAAGTTTCAAAACAATATTAATATTAAAGTTTGATAAAAAATTATTTGCAGAGCTTTACGTATCTCACATAATTATTTAAAAATGACCTAATTATCTATAAATAGCATACGAAAAATGGGTCTGGGTATGAGAACTGGTTTTTTGTAAATCCTGCAAAATTGAAAGGCAAGTAATATGGATCTTAGTCGAACCTGCTTGAATGAGTACAATTTTCTCAAAGAAAGAAGGGAGATGAAGCGACTGGAACAACCACAGAATCCCCAATACGAGTCTCGAATTTCTCAAGAAGGGGCGAAAAAGCGCGAAAAAATATATAAAGGTGGATGAGCTCGAATCCGGTATTGCAAGCGGAACATCTTCATCTCGGAGAGCCTTTTCTCGTTCCCGACTCACGTTTCCTGGAGGGTGACAACGTGGTCCGAGTTGATGGAAAAAAAGTGTGTGCACTAACGAAGGATTGCCCTGGTTAGACTAATTAGCCCTCCCTCCCTCTCCTCTCACTCTCTCTCTCTCTCTCTCTCTCTCTCTCTCTCTCTCTCTCTCTCTATTTGTGGCTACCTCCCGTATTTTCGTATAATTTTTCAGGAGATAGCAGCGACTCGAGCCTTGTAATGGATATCCGGTGCGAATCATTTTGCCGATCGTAATTAAATCGATCGAACCTCCGTGCTTGACGCGCCTCTATCCATTTATTTATGCATAAGTGAGCATACATGTGGTTTGTTGTCGTTTAATTGAATTAGAATCGATATAAAAAGAGTGTCGTCCCTTACTAATTTTTTCTGCCTCTCTCCTTCACCTTCATCAAAAGTTTACTCGGGATTATTTTACGTCTATAAGCCATCACGGTTCTTACCAATTTGCAAAAGTCTGCATCCAATAATTTCTCTTACTTTCGAGTGTTGGAAGGCTCATTGCAAAAACAAGTTCGCGGTAATTAACCAAAATAAATACGAAGCAAAAACTTTTTTTTTTACTCAATATAAGATGAATTAATACTTACTATGCTAAAAGAAAATTGCAATTTTTGAGATTGATGTTTACCACTACTATTACTACTACTAATTATGTATAAAACACCACTTAACAAGTTAAATTTTTGTGTTTGTTGATGTTAATAGTGAAATAATAATTTATGGACAGAGTACAAATTTTCATGCTACAGACATAATGCTAAAATTAATGAAATGAAATCAAATAAATTATCAAAAATTACTGTATAATTAATTTTTATAAATCAGTATTCGATTTCAACATGATTGTACTAGTAAATATCAGTAAATAGACTTATAATTTACATATACCTTTTCACTACTAAATAATTAAGTAATTTATTTATTTTAATATATTAAATTTAATATGTGGTACAGTAATATTGTGAACTTCATAAACTTTGTATTAGATATGTTTTGGCTGTTTCACGTATTTATTAAGCTTGTGAAATATTAAAGTGTAAATTAATGCAAATATTTAAAAATATTGCTATCATTGAAATTTTCTTATTATTTGTTATAATTAAGTTTATCACAAACTACTTAAAAACATGATATAATATTTTTTATTAATTGAAAATGCTTTTTCGTGAAATTATTGTTATTTCACTTTGACTGATACATTCTTTGTGGAATTTTGTGCAAGTCTTTTATAAAATGCACGTGAAACAGGTAGATAAATTTTTGTTTGAATGAAACCGTATATAAATGCTGTTGGTTAGAAATATTTATTTTTTTCTTGTTCTTTCTTTAAATTAGTTTTATGCAAAGAAATTATTTAAGTATTTTTTTAGAGGGAGCTATAAATTAATTCTCTTTGAAATATAATCCCTCATTGTCGAGCACCTTGTACAAATAACCGAGGTTGGAGTAGGGGCCTATTAAAGACAAATGCTGTTGTAAGATGAGTTTTAAATATATAGTTTTAAAGCTCGATTAATAAATTAAAATGTTTTGAGAAGGGAATTGAGCGTTCGAGTTTAAGACACGGCACAGCAGGACGTCCTGAGCTCGAAATAAATAAGGCGAAAATCAAGGAAGAAGGGAGCGAATTGGAGTCAAAAGTACAGTAATTTCGTGTCCAACACGTGCTCCTAAGGAACAGCAGAAGCAGCGGTAACAGGAACAGCGGCGGTGTAAAACAGTAGCAGAAGGAGGAAGATTTAACGCAGTCCACGAAAACGTGAGGAGCAGGTTAAGTGGGCGAAGGAAGAGGGAGGAGGGACGAGAAACGAGAAACGAGAAATAAGAAACGAGAAACGAGAAATGAGGAACGAGAAATGAGGAACGAGAAATGAGGAACGAGGAACCTGTCCTGGCCCTCGCGCGCCGTGCATTACAAATGCCTATTTGTCCGCGTCCGTTTTCAACACAAGAGAGTTAAGGTTCCTCTCTCACTCGTTCCGGCAGAGGATGGAGAGGCGAGCCAGTGGACGGGAACCAAGGCAAGAACTCGAGGTGTCGGACATTACATCCTCGCGCGCAAAAAGGACACTGTCGAGGAAATTGATCTGAAAATAATTCCCCGGCAATATAAAGCACGTCCATCACTAAGGAGACCCTCGCCCCCTCTCTTTTGCTCTTTTAGTTCGGATGGCCTAGCAGGAGACTGTACGCGCGCTCGCACCAAGAGAGAGAGAGAGAGAGAGAAGCTGGCGCATGGTATAACACGCGCAAACGACTATGCAAATTCAAAACGGCTTGAACTGGCTCGGCTCCTCTCTTCTCTCTTTGGGGTGGCGGTGTCGATAAATCACCGGGAATCACTTCCAAAGCGCCTACCGTGCGCGCGTACATTAACGATGATGCCGAGGAGTCCCGACCTAAAGATCTCGTGTGCCAATGACACCGCTAACCCCTCCCCGCGTCCTCTTTTATGTTGGGTTAAGCACACACCCCGACCCTGGAACACAAGGATCTATACTGCCGGCGAAAACTTCGATGATGGTGATGATGACGATGATGATGATGATGACGACGACGAGGAATGATTATGTATCGATCAAGGCAGATGGGGACTCATCGCGATCATTGAGCCAACTTACAAAACTCTGCCAAATTGGCAAATCTCCATGTGTGATAACGCATACTCTCTTTGCTATATTTTAATAATAACTTTGAATAATTTTAGGCCTCAAGCATCTGAAACGTACTTACTCATTGTCAATTTTTTGTTTTGTTAAAAATTTCTTCATTCATTCGATCTAACAAAACAATTTTTAATTGTATTTTTTTAATTTGCTATACCTACTGAATCGGTTTATTATTAAAATTAATTTATCATAATTTGACGTAAGATAAGTATCGAAATGCATTTCTGTTGGTTGTGTAATTTTTAGTAAACAGAAACATTCGCTCGGTTTAAAATTACATGAGTGTAACACTCATTTTTAATATCTGTAATAATACAACAACCCAAAATTTTCTAAAATTCTTATGAACGAATGTTTCACTTTAATTCAAAGTGTGACAAATAAAAAACAGTCGATTATACGCTTTTACTCTTTATGCTTTTCTGTATCGATTTTAATTTTGAGAAATGAAAAAAATACTTGCAAGTTAAAAATAATTTAGTAGTTACAACAATTTTTAAAATTATTCTTATGTAAATAATTTATTTAGACAATATTTATATAATGAATAAATTATTAGCAATACATTATTATTTAATTATATAATTCAATAAACGAAGCTAAACGGTATTCAATATACCATTAACGTAAAAATTGTACAAAGATTAAGGTAATATAAATATCAATACTTTAATAGAAATTTTTATTGAAGTTATTTACACTTTTAATAATTTCTTTTCCATAACCTTACATAATAAAAACTTATTGGCTTGTTTATCACCATGTCATTAGATATTGTAGCATAAAAATTTTTCACAACAGAAAAAATATTTGTTCAGATAATAATGATAATATAAATGATTGTTACATTGAAATATGCAAATACCATGAATAATCATTGATTCATAGATTAAAGTGTACTGTTACCAATTTAGCATTATAAGCTATGACTCAATTGATTTATTTAAAAATAAATAATTTTACTACATAAAATTGTATTATTACATAAATTATATGGATTCTTTTATGCTTGGAATTTTACTGATTTTATTATAATTAATCAACTTTTATTACAAATATTTTCATTCAATATTAATGATGGTAATAAGATTATTTGAGTTAGTTTTCAGTTATGGTGATACTGGTATATCAGAAAAATATTTATTTATAAATATAAAAATTAAATTGTATAATTAACATTTAATTTTAAATTATTAATAATAAAATCTCATCAATTAAAATTTTATACTTTAATAATTTAATTATGATTTAAAACAATAATAATAATAATAAGTTTAATAAATACAAAAATAAAAAAAAATAAATGAACAATTCTAAAAATTGCATAAAAATAAAAAAGCAATAGAAAATCCTAATGTTATATTATTCTTATTATTAATAAAAATGGGAGAAAAAAATGAAATTTTGATGTAAATTTTAGCAGAGTGAAATCATTTTATATTATTAAATAAACCATCTAAAAATAATAATTTCATGAAATTTTCCTCAAATTGAATGTAGTCTCAATTGGTTATATTGAAACACTCTAAATATGTCTCAATTAGTATTGAATGGAAACAATAAAATCAATAAATGCGGACATTACTTTATAATTCGACACATGATCGCGTATAGGACTTGAGTTGGGACCGAAAGCCTGCTCTTACCGGTCGTAAGATTGGCATCCCCCGCAGGAACAGGAGTTGCTCATTCCTCCGATGGCATTGGAGGCGAGCTTCACCATGTCCGCGAGGAAAGTGAGCATCGGTGGCAAAGGTCGAAAAAAGGACGGGCCCAGGCTGCGAAAGGGCCCCAAAGCCAATAAGAGTCTCGGTTGGGCGCGTAGACCCAGAGAAACAGAGAAACAGAGGAAGAGAGAGAGAGAGAGTGAGAGAGCGATAGAGGGGGGCCTCCCCTACAAAATGAGCGACGCCGCACGCGTCGACATGCAAATTTTGCAGGAGTGCGACAATGAGCCACCGATTGGGTCGGGCCGGGTCGCCCTTTTCTTTTTCACGAAGGGCTGGGCGCACTTTCACAAGAGCAGAAACGATCTGCTCTCGAATAAGGCAGATATGAGTATGAACGAGCCGAGGCAAGAATAAACCAACCAAGGAAGAAGCGGGGGCATTGGGACTTGAGGCATCTGCATATCTAAATAATCGAAATTATGCCCCGAGAGGGGAGAATGACAAAGAAGTGGAGAAGAGAGGATCACCCTGGCCCCGGGTACGAACGAGTCGCGTGCGAAAAGCTGCGGTGGTGGGTATCGTTAGAGGTCTGCCCAATGGATGGGATGGTGCGGATGGTCATTATTGTTGCGGTGCGCTCGATCCTTCAATCAGATTCACCGCCGGTGATCCACTCTTTTTCTAACCCTCGTCGCGGTCTTCTTTTTCTCGGTTATGCCCTGAAATTAATGATTTGCGGGGGTTTAATCATAACACCGTTTCGAACTCAGAAAGAGAATTAATCCTTATTACCGTATTTGAAAAGAGAGTTTTCACGCAAAGAGGGATAACTCGCTGACAATCCACCAACCACTTTCCACAATTGTGTGATCAATTTTAGTTTGATTCACGTGTTAGGCAATTGAAATGTTGTAAAACTGAAAAGGTTTTAAATGAATTGATGATTGCGAGAAATTTATCTTAGGACTCGATACACGTTGCTTCAAATTTTTCTTCGTGTAATATTGCATTATTTATCAAAGAAAACTGATAAAATTATAAAAATATAAAAATACAAAAATAATAATAGAAATAGAAATAAGCCCGATGCATTGACTCTAGTGTTATTAAAAAAAAACTTCAATTCAAAACGCTAATCTTCAAAAACTTTCTTCACATTTTGAGTTATTGTATATTTCTTATTTTTTTTTTTAAAATTCAAATAATTGCAATTTGTGGACAAATTTTTTTAATAACACGTCATAATGTATCTTTATGTACTTACATTCATGAAATCCTCAAAATATTTAGCAGTACCCGACACTGTATGTAAAGTAGTGTAAAAATAAATAAAATGAAATGTTTTTTTTGCGTGAAAATGAATAACAATAGATAATAAGTCTTTTTATCGAGCGCTGTTTATTAATTATTTATGAATCATTTATACTCTTACTAGAAGCAAAAGCTAAAAGTAATTAAATGAACATGTACGCATGGGCGCGCCGCACATACGCACACAAGGCCCTGTAGTGATGTACAATTCTTGTCGATAATTACATGATTCTTTGTATAAATTATTGAGCGAATTAATATTTGAATAGGGGGGGAGCGAGGCAACTGAGATAAAAAATCTCTATGAATATAATTCAACATTGTCATATATTTCAATATTCATTCATTCGCATTCAGCCATTAATTTCTGATAAGAATTTGAGAGGTATACATATGGTGTGTACAAAAGCGGATTACATTGTAGTTAAGCTAGGTTTGAGTAAAATATATAATTTCGCGTCTGGTACGCGGACGCGTATTTTTTACGGGAGTTTATAGACCATGAAAAAATATTGCCACCAGAGCCTACTTATTATGCTTCAATCAGCTACCGCAAGCAATAAATTTTACAGCATTACAATCCTTCTGGTCCCCATCCCACCTTTGACCGATGCTGAATGCATCCTCGAACTCGCGCTCAGCTCCTCGACCGGCAGACGAGAGCGAGAGAGAAGGATGGGGAGGCATAGAGAAGCCCAGGAGTTTGCGAGGAGAACGAAAAGGACAAACGACGGGTGCAGCAATGTTCACCGGGTACGAGAGTCTGATTTGAATTGCAAATGGCTATCGGGTTCCTTGAACCAGATCCGATGGGTATTGGCTGCTGGCACTAGTACCGCGAATCTAGATCTGTCTCGGAGTTCGGTCTCTTCGCGCTTTTAAATCCCGGGGACGTGCATCATCGATTGTCGATTGAAAATCTCTGAGTGAGCAAGAGAGAGAGAGAGAGAGAGAGAGAGACAGAGAGATTGAGAAGGGAGAGGGGGAGGGGGAGGGAGCGCGAGGGCATGTGCATCCGAAGCATTCAACGCCCCTCTCGTTTGGGCTCCTCTTCCTCCGAGGAATATCCCAACCCACACACGCACACACGCCCGAGTCAACCCTTTGGGAGTGTGTACGCGCTGTAGACGGATAATATCCCTTTATATATTTCATCTCGTGCCTCTAAGCACGAGTAACGTCGGCGGATTTCTGCTGTGGAACTGCATCGGCAGCTGCCGATAATGAATCTCGAGATTCTGGGTGTCCTTGTGCCGTTGCGCGCGCGAATCCCCGATTGATTTATCGATTAATTTGCATACGTGCAATCAGGAGGGAGCGAGAGAGGAGACGAGGTGCGAGCAAGGGTTAAAACGAGAGCAAAAGGTCCTGGCGACGCTCGAGGATTCGCCCCCGAATCGGGGTAAATCGATCTTGTCGAGGCTTTTGTGTTCACGGACAAATAGTACCTGACGAGGTGTAGCGTCCTCGTAAATTATACAGTGTGACACTCCGAGCACGAGACTGAAATGAGAATAGGATGCGTTGCTATTAGACTTAAATTCATGTCGTTCTTATTTTCGGTATCTTTTTTTTCGGTGCTTTTCAATGGTTCTGTGTATTTAGTTGTTGCGCTGCAGCCCGAGTTTTATCGAGCACAACGTCCGTCTCTGTCTCTATTTCTGTCTCTTTCCCTATCCCTGGGTGGTCTCTTTACGACCAATATTCCACGACCTTCGCAAGCCCGCACTTTTTACAATTCAGCCCGTATAATTCAAAACATTATCACACATTATTTCATTACATTTTCAATTTTTAAGTTACTTGCAGTTTGTTCTTCATTGTACATTAATTATTCATTTTAGGCTAAATATTAGTTGCATCTTCTTCATCATTCATATCTATAGCTCGTTCGAACTTTTTTGATAATTCATACAAATAATTCGTGAACAAATGACAGCTACAGATTTATTATCAAAATATTTTCCTAAATTAAATAGTTTTTACTTAACATGCTTAATTAAAAAATGCAAAAGATATTAATAATAATTGAATATTTTTTATGGTATGTAAATCAAAATTGTTTTATATTTTTTAACTCATATCTTTTAATTTAATTCTTTTATAATTTGATTATATCTATAAAATTTTTTTTTTTTATTTCTATTTTTAATAACTTGTTTTATACAATTTTTGGCTTTACTACTATAAACCAAATTTATTTTTAATTTAAAACGTTTTTTAATTTATATAATTTTTATAAATTAATAAAAATAAACTAAAAAAAAACCTTCCCTTAATAATGATTTTTAATTTATAAATTACTTTAAGAATTTTGAATGAAAGCTTGTGAGATTGGAGAAACATGTGCGGATTATTCTGATCAATGAATTAAAAAGAATTGTTAACAGCAACAAACAAGAATTGGATTTATTTTATATTTACTAAGGGATAAAGAATTTGCTTTTTTTTAATATTATTATAGTAGAACGGCTCAATGGAATTTGCATATTTAATCATCACCATATATACGAGATGGTACGTGAATCAGAGTTATATTGTTAACGAAATGGAATGAGCAAGAAATCAATTTTTGGAAAATCATAAATATCTCGATAGGTATCTCGGAGTACTGAAGTTGTCACGAGGGGGAAGTTACCTACCGCGATCAGCCCTGTTAAGATGCAGGAAAGTTTCGATCTCTCTTTTACTAAAGGAAGGAGGATTTTCCTGACGTAAGCGGAAAACAATCGGTCACGTGGTAGAGTATCGTGTCTGAGACTCGCAATCCTTTATCTCCGCTACCTGTCGCTCAACGGAAACGCTGTGAATTCCACTGCTCTCACACGTACTCGCGACAGGTATATGGGAATCGCCCGATTGCCCACACGAAATGTCCTGGGATACAACACAAGTCTGCCAATCCCTGGAAGATCGATATGTGCATAAACTCGACTCGAGTTGACTCGTACCTCACCGCTGTTGCCACGGACAAAGGCGTTAAACTCCTTGTCGTCCTCATCGTCGTCCTCGTCCTCGCCGTGCGATACCAGAAATTTATGTCTTGCCCGGCCTTGTGTGCATGGAAGTGTTCGTTGCGTGTCCACCCAGTCCTACCCTGCTAACCTGTATAAATAAATGTCCAATCGCTATTCCGGATTCCCGTGTCTTTTAGCCTCCTCTCCCCCCCCCCACCGCGACAGCACAATGAAATGTCACCCAGGAGTTTTATTGCTCGTAAATGGGAAATGCGTTTGGCTAAAACGACGCCCCTACGTCTTCCTTCCTTCCTTCCTTCCTTCCTTCCTTCCTTCCTTTCTTCCTTATTCTTTAAGAACTCTTCTGGGAGGTGGTGTGGAGGTAACTACTTATCTTCGACCCGAGCATCCGAGATTTTCCTCACATTCACTTTTCCGGGGAACTTGACAATTTCATTTTTAGCAATTTAAAAAACTTTTACCACGTTAAAAACAAGGCTATTCTTCATCTTTGAAATATTTTATCTTATAACCAAAATCACGAATACTTTAAGTGGCTTAAAAGCCTTTTTATCGGGCATTTTATTTATCCAATGAAATTACCTAAAAGGAATTCCAGATTTTTATATTAAAAGACATAATTTCTATATGTTCAAAAATTTTTAATTATTTCATTCTTTCAAGTAACACGATCTATGAGCCTGAATTACTTTACTCCTACCAACCGAATCAACCATAAGGTCATGAATTATAAAAGCATTACCCAATTTTTAATAAATTTATTGAAGGAAAAAGATATAAATTGTCACGTATTTCAATTACCTTTCAAGTCCAATAATTTTACCTCATAAAGATTTTAAAAACAATTAGTCAGTCAATAGGTAATATTTCTTCATTAAATATGTATCAAAAATATTCCCCTCAGTAGATAATTAATAATTATTTAAATAAAAATAGATATATGAATTTTTGCTTTTTTAATATTTAATACTCCATGTAAGTAATAAAACATTTCAATCAACATACTATAAACTGTCGTTAATACAATATTTTTTTTTTTTTTAAATCTTTGCATATCTTATTTATTAAGATATATTTTTTTATCAATTATTACGAAGAAATACATTGGCCAATAGCAATTAATATTCAATTTATAACAATACTTCGTAAGTCAATGATGCATCATACAAATTGCACATTTCAAATTGGATTAATGAATATTTGTTAATAACTTATTCACTCGTTTGAGATCGTCCCACGGACTCAAATTTTTCATTTATCCTGACAAGTTCATCTTTGGTTATTACAATAATTAGATATCACAATTTATTAATGGAGTCTCTAATTACCAGGAGTACATGGAGGCATTGCATGGAGTCTCGAGTGGATGGCTCTTAAATGAAACGAAAGTTAGTTTATACTCGTGTGTCACGAGGCGGGCGGTGCATCGAATTTGATCTCATTAAATACTCAACATACACTCGATAAAAAAATCGAAAGAATGCGAAAGATTCTATTGTTTGGTGCGAAAGGAGTAATAATAGCGTGAGAAGAACGTAACGATTGGAATTTAGGAGCTTCGACATTCGATGTCTTTGACAATCAATACCTTACCTTACATTGAAGATAACCAATTGAAAAGAACATATTAATTATAATTTCGTAGAATAATAATCAATATTCGATTAGCAAATGCGATTAGCACCCTATCAAGTATCATTAATTTATTTACAAATATCTTAAGCCTTTTTATTCATCGAAAAACTAATATCTTGATAATTAAAAAAAAAATCTTACAACGCTATATTTGTCTTAATGAAATAAAGATTTTGTTATTAAAATTATCAAAATTTATTAACTCTTTTTGCATAAAATATATTTTTTAAATAAAAATAGTATGTTTATACAATAATTTTTATTGATAATCATGAACTAATATTATAATATTATAATGAATAATATTACTACATAATATTTATTTATAATTAAAATAAAAATTATCATTTTCAAATTTTAACTTCAATAATAATTTTATTATTTAAATATTCATATTATAACTATTGAATTATTCAAGTTTTATCTCAAATTAAATTATGTTATTATTTTACTTTATTTTTCAATTATCCGATCAATTCACACCGAAATATACATGTATATATCATAATATTCAAAGTAGTTTAAATGTTATATGTTTGATTGATTAATAGTAATATTATTGATTAAATTTTGGAACAAAATTTTTAAGTTAGAAATAATGCGATATTTAAATATATACCATTTAAAAATCAAATTGGAATGTATAGTACTAAGATGTATTGACATTAAAATTACGGAGACGTGTAATAATATAAACTATCGTAGGATATGGAGTACAGGAGTAATTAGTTGACAAAATAAAATATAAAAAACAAAGAGTATACGTACTTCAGTTTATGTTAGATCATTATTTATTTTTTTAAAAAAAATTTGTAAAAGTTGATAATAGATAATTGTCTAATCTTTTTCATGTGTTTAAGTGTTCTTTACTATTCTATTATGAAATTCATTTAAATATTATTATATGCAGTTGCTCCTATAATTTAAATCGTAAATTTAATTAAATAAATTAAGCTTTAGCAAAGCATAGGTAAAAGAAACTACATGTAGATATGTAGATTTAAAAATTTCAGCTTAATGAATTAAGAAGTAAATTATGATTCAATATCGAACAATTTATGGTTCATTATTGGGAACAAATACACCCGTGTAGCTACATTCAAATTACATTCAAATTCTTGAACTTTAATCTGGCCTTGTAAAAACTGTCGAAAAAATCTCTATCACGAATAATTGAAAAATTTAATTTAATACTTAAGGATATAATTTTTAATAATCAAATTTATTAGAGCTTAAAATATCAAAACAATGTGCATGCTAAAAGCATGGATCAAAATCGGGAAAAGCACTTGGAAAACGTATCAATTCGGATTGATTGCGCCTGTGCATTAATTCCAAGCATGCAACATACACAATATATTAAAAAGAATTATATTTTCGTGCAGCGCCAACAGCAAATCTCGAGATAAGGGCTGAAGGAAAAGAACGTCGTGTTTGAAAAATTGGATGAATGAAAGAAGGTCGAAAGATAGAGGAAATGGTGCGGTGAAGTGCGATGCAGAGTGGTTGCGTTAAATAAGATTGCACGGGTACGATATGTGCATGTACTTACTTTGAGTGAGGGTATGTATACTCGTGGCTCAACACTGCAGCGCATTTAGGCATTTTTTTATTTCATCACACTTGGGAGCTTGGAATTAATTCAGTAGATAAACCCGTGTTTGTGCCGGCCTTTTTCCAGCAAATGTTAAGTCCTCGTTAAAGACATGTTTGACGTCTCATGCGTGATAACTATAAAGAATTACTGGAGTCTGCACTTGTTCGCCAAAAATGATTTATTCGGCGATTCATCGACTCGATATATAAATTACCTCGGCGCTCACCCAACAAAAATGCTCTGCCGGTTACTCCTTGGTAAAACTTTGCTCGAGATTGACTGATCTCAAAAAACGGACAAAAACTAAGTAAAAAACTAGTTATACAATTTATACAACTAATTTATAAAAAAAGGATCATGATTTTGAGGTTGTTTTGTTGGCAATTCAATCGCAATTTACTATTATTTTTTTAAAGATTCTACCTAGCGCGTTGGAACTATTATATTTACTATTTTTTATTATTTTTTACAATAATAATACTATCCACTCATTTTTATATATTTTCTACTTAATTACTAAAAGACTTGTTGAAAGTCCCCATGCACTTACACTAATGTCTAATAAAACATGTTGTCTAATAAAAATCCACCTGATTGTGGTGATTAGCAATATCTTTTTTTCAAAACAAAAAATTAGCAGTATGAGAAATTATTTGTGCAACCTGTGTTTTGAGAAATGATATCATAATGTAAACATCTCAGATTTCAGTTGCAAATTAAGATGAAATTTGAGGGCCTTTTTTAAAGATACGCTAATATTTTATATTGTGCTTGCAAGTTTCGATTTGATAATTATTTTCTGCAAAACAAATTAGCTAAGCATTCGATTCCATTCATTTGAGACTGTTGTTAAGGCATTTAACTTGTTGAATTATAAAGAAATAAGAGCTTTTTTTCTTCCAATTTTTTAATTCAGTTTTCGCCGACAATAAGGTAAATGAGGATAATCAAGGGAAGAGAGGATGAGTTGGGTTTCGCAATGCTCACGCCTAATGACACCAATTTATTGAGAGTAACATATTCGCGCTTACACTAAATTTTCATTTCCCATATCTTGCGATGAAATTATTAAAGATTCCATATTTCCGAGTAATAAAGTATGAGGTAAGAACGTCAGCGGAGGTTCTCGACCTCGTATTTTGAAAGTTGAGACCGTTGCGCACGAAAAATTCTGAAAAAGTCGCATAAGCTCTTTACTCGGCGGTGCCCTCCTCGTTCTCCCTCTTGCTCTCGCTCTCGCACCCTCATTATCGCACTCTCGTTTCCCGGTATATGCCACTTTACGGCGCAAGTGCGATGAACCTCCGTAGGAGTTGGCGCTGCGGCTGCAATTGCAGAAATTCGAACTGTGCGAGGTGTTCGGTTGCTCGCCCACGCAGTCGCGGTTGTCGCGCGCCGCCGTCGCCGCCGACGCCGACGCCGACGCCCCCGCCTCCATCCACCTTATCTCCAGGAGGAAGAGAGGCACCCGACAGATAACGTGGACCATCCGTCCCTCTTCCCTTTTTCGAGGAACAGGAGAAGCTTTTGCTTCTTCCTTCGCTCTTGTTTGCCTCTGTCTTTCCTCCATTTTCCGGTCTTTTTTTGACGCCCTTATCGCTATTACTTCACGGTTAAATAGCACCTCAACTTCTTGGCTAACTTATTCTAAGATTTATTCAATGTAGAACAATTAAAATAATATGCTTATTTAAATCAAGTAAAGCTTATCTTCGTATTCAATTTATGCTCAATTATTTGTTAATATTATCTCTAAATAAACCAAAATTAGATGCGTTAAGAATATTCAATAACAGATGTCATCTTTTTATTTACCGCTAATATTTAATATAATTATGCTTTTAATAAGAGTAAAAATGAAATATTTCAACACATGATCCATTTAAATAAATTGCTAAAGAACACTAATAAACCATCTTAGTTTATAATACTTATTTTCTTTTTAATTCAAAGCCCTTTAAAGGTAATGTCAATGAAGTGTATGCAATTTTATAAAGTAATGTAGTTAGGAAAAATTCTTTGAATACACTCAAATTTTTTTAAAATTACTCACTGCATAATAAATATAAATTTTAATCGATAAATGTACAATATTACTAAAGTATTTAAGTTTATTGCGAAAATTCGAGTTGATTTTCGAACATCCAAAGAACAGGTTGCGATTACAAAATGTATATTGGTTGCAAGATATTTTGTAATATTTTTAAAAGAATGTAGTGATCAGTAAATTATCGATACTGCGATTTTAATTTGAGTTTCCGTGAAACGAAAAAAAAAGTAACCACAAGTTCTCGGAAGGAATTTTACGATTTTTTAATTCTGAAAATTCAATGTGTAACAGAGGCATCGCATCGATTATGCGAAAGTGTCAAAGTCACGTAAGGAGGAATCTCAGGAATCCAGTTGCGAATTTCAAAATGTGCGAATTGTTGTTGTTGTTGTTGTTGTTGTTGTATAGACGGGATTTGACAATTCATTTGGTCGAGACAACAAATGCAAGGGCCCCACCCGTTCAAGGACTTGGGTCCGTCGTATCTAAGTGACCACGTGAAATCAGCGCTGCCCAGCCAGACCACGACCACAATAACGGCAAAGATGGCGTCGAAGACGAAGACGAAGACGAAGACGACGACGTCGAGGACTCTCGGACATTTTTCTCCGCCCCATATCGGGATACACTCCCCGGCTCCTCGGAGCACATATCGATATCGCGGCGAAAGCCACTTCTCGGTAATAAGTCGCGTGACACACGAAGAAAAACTCATCGCCGCCTGCACATTTGATACAAACGCAGGGCCAGCGTCTGTTATAATCGTCGTCGTCTTCCGTTCGTCTCTCGTCGTCGTTGTCCTTGTCGTTGTCGCCGTCGTTGTCGTCGTCGTTGTCGTCGTTGTTGTCGTTGTCGTCACCGTTGTCGTTGTCGTCATCGTTGTCGTCGTCACCGTCGTCGTGTATATGGTCGTATACCGGATATATGGCCTATCGCGTAATTGGAGCAATTGGTCGAAGTCTTTCGTTCCTTGGTTCATTCGTGTCTATGTATTGACGAGCCCGTGTGGAAGTCAACTTCCTTTTTTCCGTTTTTGAAATGAGATATTTTGTAGCGAGCCTCCTTATCTCCTCCAATGCGATTGAATATTTTCTTCCTCGGGGAAAAATGAGCGCCCGTCCAGTCGTATTTTTTTAAACATTGCACTTTGCGATTTATTTACAGGATTATATTTTTATTCGAACATTATTGGAATAACTCGTGCAGATAAAACAATTTTTATTTGCTTTGGATATAGTGAATTTTAAAACTACAACCGATAGAGTTATCAAGTTTTTATTTTATAATACATTTTCTGATACTCAGTGATTATTCACCGACGACTTCGATTTTTTCAGTTTGTATATATAAATAGATACTCTTATTATTATTGTAGGTTCGAAGGAAATCTATAAGCACTATCCTACTTATGCGTAATTTATCAAAAAATTGACATCGCGAAACAATCATTTACAGGACAAGTGTTATAATTTTATTTATGTAATTGCAATAAATTTATGAATTTATGCTTTAAGCAATTTTCTGTGCTGTAAAGATTATATTAACAATCTTTTTCTTCATTAATTAAATCATGGTTGAAAAAATATAAAATAACAAAGATGTTTAAATTTTCTTATCTTGAAACATTTCCTGGAGTCATTCCTTCCTACAACTCATGTTTCCAACTATACATTTATATATTATCGCATATTCAATACATAATTATTTTTATCTTTCCTGACATTTGTTTGCTTTTCTTATTATTAAATTATTCCATTCGTTTCTTAATGATTAGATTTACTTATAAATAATTTAGTGTTATATCGAAAAAAAATTGTCTACATTGCTCAAGCACTGACTTTACCAAAAAAAGTTGATTAATTGATTTAATAATTTGATTTAATAAGATAAAATATAAAAATTTTATATCAAACTACATTAATTTAAATAATGTAATAGGCAATAAATTTTATTTTAATTTATATGGAAAATAAAAAATTATGTAAATATAAAAAATGAATTTTTTGTATTATTTTACGTAAAATTAATTTGTACTACACCGTTCACATGCCTTTTTTTTAATTATTTCGTTTTTATTTTATAACCTAAAACATGTATAAAATTCAATTTTAATTTATCAAATTATGCTCATACAAAATATATGCTTATTCTAAAAGACTTATTTAAAATCTGTATCAATACATTTTTATTTATTTCATTTTCATTTAATACCAAAATCCTCTAAAAAAAATAAAGAAATTTTATCGATCACGTTTTTATTTCTAATGCCTTTTTCGTAATCTTGACTCCAATCTCCAAAATGGGAAAAAAATGATAAAAATCGAATAAGTTATTTACTGGTTAATACTTGAAATAAATGGGCATCAAAATCAATCGATTCCGAATTATAAAGAAGTGTCAGTCGAGTTCAATATTTTTTTAAATGATAAGAGAGCCGTATGTAGAAAGAAAAAGAGAGGGGAGAGAGAGAGAGAGAGAGAGAGAGAGAGAGAGAGAGAGAGAGGAAGAAAGAGAGAAAGAAAGAGGGAGAGAGAGATCTGGGATCCTGACAAGACTTTCAAAATCAAATCATCGGCGCGCTCTCGCGAATTCTGCGAGTCATTCGACTCGCATTTCATTTTCTTGATTCACTAGCTTATACCAGTTATATTTATACGTATATGTATATATACGTATAAATATAAAAATATAATCGCTGAGAGCGATTAGCCCAGGCTGGTTTTCTCATCACTGCGGGACTTCATTGTTGTGTATTGGTACGTATGGGCCTTCTCTAATCCGATTTGAGATTTTGATGAATAATAGAACGGTTTCTTTTATTACACGAAGAAGAAGCAAGAGTTTCAAAGAAATTTTTCCTCGTCTACGAGCCTTTTTTTATTTTCTCATTATTCATGAAGTTGTCATGGTATTTTACAAGATGTTTAGGCGCGAGTTGAAAAAAGGCGCGGAGACTGTCGATAAAATATGAGATAAATTACAAAATCAAGAAACTCTGCGTACACACTCTCGGATAAAGATTTTCCGTTCATTTTGATTTACGGCAAGTTTCTGTCTTAAAAAAGTTTTTCTCTTTTTAAATGCGAATTTCTTTCAGAGTTGAGTAATTATTCAACAAGTGCATGTAACTCGGATTCGTATACTGCAATAATGTACTGCGAATCCACCAAAAAATCCGATTTTACAAGTTTTCCCTGCAGCGCATTATTCAAATTATTCATTTTTATTATTATTTACAACCACTTATTCGTGCGTAATGTTGTTGGAGCATTAAAAACGTGTATTTATTGCAGTTAGTTAATATCTCCGATCTATAGGTTAATTTTTATTGGACTCCCGATGAAAACTGTTCTTTGAGCAACAGCTGGTCAATATCAATGGCACATTAGAGGTGACTGCCGCCAATATTACACAAGCATAAAATTCATAAAAATAGATAGATTCGAGCGTAAAAGTGTCGAATAACGGCATCATTTAACAAACATTCACCGTGGATCATTAGTGAGTCGCAACGGTATTTACGAAGCGGACCCGTTCGCCCCTCCACCATTCAGCCTTCTCGGTTTCATTCGAAAACAATTTAACGTCCCAGGAAAAGCGCAGCTGAGGATCCCTGAAGCCTTTCGCGAAAAGCGTAAAATCTGCGCTTTTCTCGAAAACCGCGGCGATGATTGATCGGGGAGTTTGCGCGGGACCGGGAAACAAACAACAGCTGAGCGGATGTAACGCCGTGTCAAGCCGATTTGTCGACCCTCGACCAAGAGATTTCGAGGGTAAAATGTTTACATGCCCGGAGATAGAAGAATCTCGGGGACGACGTGATTGGCAGTCAGGCTCGAGGCTGAGCGAAGGTAATTATAATTATTGAAATGACAATTATTTTGCTAAGGCATCAATTAGTTTCATATCGAATCAAACTATTCTACACTAAAAATATCTCACTGATCTTAAATCTGACAGTTTGCACAGTTTGCCTTTACTCTGCGAATCATTTTTTTTGTCAAAATATTTTTTATACTGTGCTTAATGAATTATCGTCGATATTCATTTTTAACCGTTGTATTCTGCATCACAGTTAATAGAAATTCTAAGCTGACATGTTAATTTATTATTTAATTATTTTAACATTTACTCACTGACGCGTAAATATAATTAAAACCGAATGTCATTTTTAAGTATAGATTTTTGTGTAATATTTTTTTTTTTTATGTATGCATTTTTTTGAATTCAATAAAATTTAAGATAATTAATAACTTTTAACCAGTCATAAATGGCGATTGTTCGTTATTAATCATGTGAGCAATAAAATACATTGGCCATTTGTGGTCAAATCTTTATAAGAAAAATATGTATGGCATTTTCATCTAAATTTATAACATCCGTTAAAAAAATTATAATTTTGACATTATGTTTGTGTGAGAATTTATGAAACTCTAAAATACTACAAGTAACAAAGTACTTTAAGATAAAGTTTTTATTAGATTTGCAGAAAACAGGGGTGGATGCCAAATTAATTTATTTTTTTTATCTTTGTATCAGGTGTACGAGAACAAAGTCGTGGCCTACAACATTTTTTTACCTCTATTTAAATCCAATTTGATGAAAAACGATGATTCCAGGAGGATTTTTATCGATGTAAACGTACGACATACAACTTTCTGACCTCATGACACAGTGTATTAATTTCAGAACATAATCCAGTTTCTTACAGATCCTTCTAGAGGCTAGCATACACACGTCACGAGTCTTGGTTAAGATTGCTCAACCAGCCAAAGCAGCCGACCTAAATATATCTTTAAAGAGAACCGGTGATCTCGAAGAAAAAAAGAAGCTCGAGGGCTGTTACGGAAGAACGGATATCACCTGGTCCAGAGACAAGTACAGAAAAGCATGAGATTTCTTGAATACCCGAAGACCCTCGCACATGGGCGTCTGCTTTTCGGGGTAAAAACTCGCTAAATACGTCCTTAATGTCGCCGCACTCCCTCTTTTTCGATTTTTTACCTGCGGTTATGCAATTCACCGCGTCACGGGCTTTCGTATTTTCACGCGACAATGGAGACCTCCATCCTTTTTCTCTACGAATCTCCCCTCGTCAGTCCGAGCGACCTGCGAAGAGTTAGTGAAAATATGTGAGAGGGAGAGAGAGAGAGAAAGAAAAATCAAATAAAAACCGGATGGCACTGGGCTGCGATTTTTCGTCGCTTCTTCCTCATTTTATCCTAGCTTCTCTTTTTGTGTAGTCTTGAAACTAACCCTTGTACGCGAATGCCCAGGGTACAAATTTTTTTTAACACTGAACCAACAAACAATTCTTCAACCCTCCTGTCGTGGCTTTAAATCGACAGATCTGGAAGGTATATCGATACAGAAAATCCAACTTTTCAAGTCTTTATGACAATTTTGTTATCGCGATAAAACTTGTAAGTGACATAGATTTTTATTATGAAGAAAGAAAAAGGGATTTATGGAAAAGGGAAAAAGGGAGAAATATGACGACATTTAGAGACTTGAAATGTTAGACTTTTTCGTTAGACACGCTTTCATGTGTTTACTGTAAATATCAAAAACTTTTATTTTATTTTTCCACATACTTATTGTATTTGAAAATGAAATAACTGCCATCCCAGGTTATATGTCTCTATGATTGTCAAAAAAAAAAAATTTTTTTTTTAATTTTTTAATTTAATTTAACAAACTTTTTTGTTAAAAATGTATTTTTCATACATTTCTCATGATATTGAACTATATAAAAAGTCATATTGTTTAGTAATAGAACAATATAATGTATTGTAATGTTTGCCAATAGACAAAATGCAAATATAATATATGAAGTATTCGTAACCCAAACAGTTTGTAATTCATTAGAAAATATAATACACAGTTGTACTTTGAAATTTAAAAGTATTTTTTGTATTTAAGAAATTACACTATTATTATTTTTTTATACAACTATTTTATAGCATCAGAATAAAATACTATGAATAATAGTTGGTAAGTAAAAAATATCTAATGTACCTTTTTAATTCTTTACATTTTTTTCCACTACAACTTGGGATTTTCATTATTGAGACTTTTTATATTACGAGGCATGAAGTAGTTGTAAAAAAAAAGAATGAATCAATGAAAGATGAAGGAATGGAAAAAAACTAAGAATAAAGCATGAAAGGAAGGTTCTCCACTCGCAGGTTCTCTTCTTTTTTAATTTTCAAGAATCCAGTTAGAGGCCATGTAAAATCCATCAGACAATCTCCGGGCTTGATTTGAATAAGCCGTGTAAGTACTAGTTACCTGACAATATCCAATGCGGGAGCGAGGAAGAGGCTGAAGAAGACGAGCAATAGGTGAAACAGTAAGGTCTAGGCATGCGCCTCCACGCTTATGCGTATTCACTGACGAGCGAATACCGAATGAGAGAAAGAGAGACATGTGCGCGAATCTTAAAGGTGCGTGCGCTCCTTCATTCTCTCTCTCTCTCTCTCTCTCTCTCTCTCTCTCTCTCCGTATTATTCATTATGATTCGTCATTTTGGATAAAAACGAAGCCGAGGGTCCGCGCGCAACCTGCGTCACGCCCTTGGGTAGAACAAGAGAATGTGCGTGTGTGTATGAGGGTGGGAGGGAGGGAGAGAGAGAATTCGACATTAGGAACAGGCGCTGTTTCGGGTAAGTTGTCGCACTCGCTCGCTCATTCGGTCACGAGTGCACGACTCTCATTCAATGTGCGTTTGCGCGTGCTCATTGCATTTCTGGTGCCGCCGCGTGCATAGCGGTTACATCGACGCGCGTGCGCACACCTTTAAAAACGTGCGACCATCCGATGCGATCCCGAGCGACCAACGACTTTATTTATTGCTTCCTCCTTCTCTGGGCGTGGACGAGCATTTTACGCTAAAATATTTTGCTCTTTGGCGATGAGAAAGCCGAAACTTTGTAGGCGACCGGTGGCGAGTTGCTTGATTCCCCACGGGACACTCCGAAGAGTCAACGATCTCTCTCTGACAACCTTTCGGTGATAAGCTTTCTTGTTCTTCTCTCTGACTATCGTCAACAATATGGTTAGATGGGCAGAAAGGATTTTCATCTCAACCAGCTAACTAATCTAACCAAATGAGGTGCTTTCACCCGTCGAATAAGATTTACACCTATTGCAACTGTTCATTCCATTCGTTCAGCTCAGACTATTTAAATGAAATTATCCACCAACAGGGGTACTTTAATTGTTTCGTTTTTCACTACTTGAATTATCCAATATTAATTAGGCAATAAAATAGACAATCGATAAGTGATTTTAGGTAGATAAGAGTAAAATGTACCGTACTGGTGACCTTCACCGTCGCATATCTGTAGGTTTTATTGTATTTTTCACGGCATTAAATTTACAACCCGTACATGAATGTGTATCCCCGATTGAGACTTCGGTCCGATTTTTATCGTCCTAAAACAAGGATTATGGGTTAATTTTTACAAAAAAATTATCGGTCTTTCCTTATAAATTAATATTTTGTATTTGAATTATATATTATAAATCTTCTTTTGTAATTAAAAGTTTGATTAAATAAGGTTTTCAATTAAATATTTTCAAGATTAAATAAAAATGATTTTTGTCGAAAGCCTTATTTTATAGTTCAATTATTTTAATATATTCTTCTTACCGAGTTTCATTGCATTAACACAACAAAATCTATTATTTATTGTGACGAATGGCTTCTGTATACGCCACAACAAATCGTGTACAACAAGAATGTTCCGAGACTTTTCTTGGAGTAGAGCGAAATTTAGTAGTACGAGCCTAGAGTTTAACCCTTAAATTACATTGGTTTCGCGTGTTTCTGGTCTCCTTTCTAACCCACACTTACATACCTTTCTAAGCGTCTACTTCGCCTCCCCCCCCCAAGCATTATGTATCTCTTTGAACTCTACGTAATCTCAGGCGAATAATTCGTGTTGATCTGACTTATCGAGAAAATCTTTCCTCGCGAGTCCCTTTTCTCTCCCTTCCCTCTCACTCCAATAGCTTATCTCTTACGGCACCTTTTCAGCGCCTTTATCTCTAGCTTTGAACCGGTTACACATTGTCCGTCGATATATCGGACGTCCGTAAAACGTTTATTACTCGGGACCTGGCACACCTACACTGTCCTAGCATATTCGTGCGTCAAGCAGCTTACATTCGCAAATTTCGGTGTTTCGAAACGAGCCACGACTCCTATTTTATACTCGCCATGTATTTCATGTGTGTTCCAGATTCTTTTATTCGGCTTATCGGAAGCTCACCGAAGCTAGGGTTACTCGTACTATTATACCCTGTGATTTATTAAATAATAAAATATTGATATAATCGATAATACTAGCAGATTACAGTTTTGTAAATAAACAAATAATGGGTGAGCTTAACGTTGTGCAATAAAAATAGTGGCACTGTATTCTGGTGTCAAACACTTTATAAAGCTGAAATTTATTAGCTCTGGTTCATAGGCGATACCTAGGACTCTGTGTAAAATGTTTAATTGCATTGCATTGCCGAGATTTCGTACACACCATGCATGAATACTGAAATGTTAATCAAAATCAAATGAATCGTGTGTCCAAGGCCAACTGTCTAGGAATTGTAATTAATAAATTTGTAATTAATAAATTTAAGAGATCATGAAAGCAAGATGCTTAAAAACAATTGAAATTTGTAAATATTTTCAAGGAAATATCGTAAATTGCTTTGAAAGATCAGGTTGTCCAAGGAATTTAAAGATTTGCCAAAAAATGGAAAAAGGCTTCTATGGCGTCATTTTAAAAATCGTGAACATTGTGCCTTCGAGGTAACATATAACATTTCAACATTTCCCTAAGAATAATTCGCATTTGAGGTTCGGGTGAACCGCAAATGCGAGGAACGCGTCTGTTCCATAAACGAATAATCACTTTTACTTATAACAGATAGATGATGGAGTGAGACAGAGAGACAGAGGGGAGACCAGCTTGATTTTATCCGTACATCTACATTTGCTTTCAAAAGAACCTCAGTTTTCTTTTCCCCAGACTCCCCGATTGTCAGCGATAAACATTAAATCCCGTGCATCCGAGGCTGAGATCGACCCCCGACACCTACGCCTCGATGCGCAGATCTTGGGCTCATTGTGGATCAGCCTGCGACCTCATAATACTCGCGCGGCAGGTAGAGAAGAGGGGTGGAGCCCCCAGTGAACACAGCGCAACACTACCCAATACAACCCAAACAATGCAGAGCGCGGATGTGCGTCGTCGTGTCGGTCCCCCAAGTCGATCGTACTTTGCCGGAGATCGCACTGCAAATGGAAGCAGAGGAGGGATGGGTGGGAGGAGAGGGACTGAAGCAGCGGCGGGGGAGGAGGGAGGGAGAGCCAGAACCAGAAGGGCACTGAAGAAGGGCCGTAAAATACAAAAACGACTTTTCAAATGCATTTTAGTTTGGCGGCGACTTGTCATGTGATATTCCCGTGTGTTTATACGCCTTTCCCCCAAGCGGAGAGAATCACTTAAATGCGCAATAGCGAAAATTGTTTTCTTCCTATTTTCGAGATACCGTGTAGAAATTTTTTTTATTAGTCGAAAGTCGTTGGTTTTTTGCTCTAAATACCCCCCCCCCCCCAACATACCTTTGATAACTCTTTTCGCAATTGCATTTTTATTCATTTCCAAATTCCAATTGATTTATTCTTTGTTTTATTTCAAACTGAATCTCGTTTAATAGAAAAACAATAGAAGCTTTAATTGAAAGGAAAATAACATAAATAAGTTGGATTTTGTTAAGAAATAGGAAAATTCATCATTTTGTAATTTTCTCAATGAAAATAATAAAATTATGATAATATTTTTCCAAAACTTCTACATGACATCTTTTCAAAATATCTCCATATCATTTCATTTTTAGCCGATAAAATCAATAATTCTTCAATTGAATAAATTTTCATTGGATTATGGAGATGTCGGAAAACAAGCAATCGACCTTATTTATTCTAGAATTTAAGTTTTATTTGAAAATTTTTCACTGCATTTTACGTAAATGTTCACTTGTTCGATCTATTTTATGATTGTTTACAAAACTCAAAATACACGCCTCTATCTAACCGAGTTTCGAGAATAAAATATAAAATGGAAAGGAGAAGAAAGCTACCCATACGGTCCTACACAAATAAATTTGTGAGCATCGTCTCTCCTAAGAAAATAATTCACGCGTGTATTTCGATTCCTTGACATCCCATAATTGCAATCCACGTTCGGCCTGAAAATCTGTAACATTTTATTTTCTCTTTCGCTGATCAAGTGAACTGAATAAAACTCACATACCAAGAGGCGGATTTGTTTCGATTTTCTTAAATGTTTCCCGTACGCCTCCTGTCACTTTTAAAGACAGTCTAAATAAACTAGGCGTCTCTACATTCAACAAAAATTCTATAAATATGAATTTTTCAAATAATTGGCTCATGACAGTTAAGTCTTGGATATAATATTGATTTAAAAATGCTAAAAGAAAAAAATCTTTTTTTCTCCAACATTTTCAGAATAGATATTGCACCAAATTAACATATGTATTGATATAAAACAAAAAATATGTGATAATGTTTAGGCAACATGGTAAGTAATGAAATATTTAATCCATTAATAATGAAGCTTAGATCTGCTTGTGACAAATTTCTTATCCAATGTCTCGTACAACATGTGTATGATCTTATTAGTTGTATTACTAGTCCTGACTATTTAAAAATACGTATAAAGCTTTCACCCTCACAAATTAAATATCTAGACATTCAATTAATTATGCTATTCAAAAGGATTGAATTAAGTTTTAAATTAAATTAAAATCAATCTTAAAATTGATAAACGACCTAAGGTAAAATACATAATATACGAGATGGTTAATATACAAAATTACTATTTTAATTAATTTTTTTCAACAAATAATTTTTGTTTAAAAATCAAGAAAAACATTAGAATTGAATTGTCAACGATAATTATTGTAATGACGGTGCAAAAATAGTTTCATTATCAAGCGGATGAGGATTTCCTTTTTTTATTATTATTATTATTTTTTAATAAAAAGTTGAGGAACTGTGGAATGATCGAATGGACCAGTACTTAGGAATTGTTTTATACATGTTCCATTGTATGAATATGCAAATTTGCTTAAAAAATATTTTGTACAGTTAGTGATACAAAAGTATAACAATGGAAGATTATAATATAGTTTATAGTACAGTGAGGTCGTGTACCGTGGCATCGAGTTTTTATGCAATTAAACGAATGTGTAGATTTCAAAAAAGATAAATTAAAGCATATGAATATTTATGGCGAATTAATGTAAGATTAAAAGCTCGTGAAAGTTTCGGCCTGTAAGAATAGAAAGACGGAATAAATGGCGGATTAATTATTCGCAATAAAAGCCCTTGTCGTTATGGACAGAAGGCCATGATACGAGTGAGCATTCGATTTTGAGGAATTCCAGTTTGAGGCAGTGATCCCTTTTCACAACTCTCCTCGTCCTCGGGAGCATTCGGAGGAAGCGTCGCCTGGTCCCGGGGCGATAATAAACTCCGGGTTGCAAAGCCTCTAATCGAGCGCGTTCAGCCCAAACCGAAGAATCTCACTCTCGCTCCGCAGTCCGCCGCGGGAGCAACGAGAGGGTGGGACGGAGAGGGTAGGGGAGGGGTGGGGGGAGGGAGAGCGCTACCGATACGCGCACCCGCGGTCCAAGTCGAAGGCCGACTCGCGACGGGCACGGCTGCACGCACCACACGTACACACGTGCGCGCACACGGACGCAAGTCGTGGCCCAGCCGGACGAATGGCAAGGAGCGAGAGAGACGGGAAAGTGGTCGCATTCCGCGCCCAGGACAAAAGAGGATACGCGGCTGATTACAACATTAATAAACAAATGAGCCCCGAGGCGTATGCTGGGCCGCGAACTCCCGGGTAGTGGGAGTCGCGGACGCGACCCGCGCCCGCCAATCTCGGCGCTTGGGCGGTCGGGGGGCGTGGTCACGGACGGCCAACCGAGGCCCTCGCACGCGCCGACAGCTACCGTCTCTCTCTACCGCGACCAATCCGCTGACTCCGCCCACGACGATCCCAGTGTCCTGGACATATCTTTTGCTACTGATACGACAGACTTTTTCCTCCTCTTGCACTCCTTCTTATCACTGCTCCTTAAAAATCATTCCAGAACTATACGGAGGACAATCCCCGATTCCTTCTCTCTACCGACCCAATAGTTAATAGACTAATTGTCCGTCTTTTAACAGTCTCAATCGTGCATTTTTATTTATTATTATTTGGTATCAATCGACCTACTTTTCTTAATTTTTAAAATCTAAATTTTTCTTCTAAACCGATGCAGAATCGCATCGAGCAATTTTTACACAAAAATCATCCGCTTTTAATTGTAACGTTTAATTGATATGGTAGAATTGCATAATCTTAGACTTTTGAAATGTTAAAAAGAAATTTTTAAAAAGCAAACATTAGCACCTGATCTTTTATGGTATTAAATACAAATGTTTTTAAGCTGAAAATATCGTTTATGTGTTTTAAACCCATACAGATTAAGGTACATGCACTTTTAAAATAGAATGAAGTTAATTAGAAATGAACAAATTTTGATACACGAAGTACTAACTTTCTTTTCTACTAAATCCTGTAATTATTGACATTGGCATTTAATTATTTTTAGTGTGAATTTTTAATATTAATAACTGCAGTACCGTAAACGTGATTATTATAAATTTTATTCTTATTTCAATAATAAAAGTAATTATTCATTAACTTTGCCATTAATCAATGAGGCGTCGATTTTAATAATGCTATTGACCAATAATAATGCGATATTTGCGAAAACGTATTAAAATTATCATAGGTGACGTCCTGAAAAAACAAAGTTAATTCTATTCTTTTCGGTGCCTGGCCCTTAACCCGCAATCATCCCAATAAGCGTTCGCCCGTTTTTCGCTTTGTCTCTTTCTTTAAAAGCAACAACTCCTCTTGCTCCTCGACTCCGTGTATATTTGTACCCTCGGTCGGATGTACGTAGACTTTAGAGTTGCATTACTACAATGACGCGGCCCGTCCAACGTAGAGTACATGTGGAGCACCATGACACTATCACAAGAGGGGCTTTGGTATCTGTATAGGTATGGAATGAGAAACGAGGACTGGAACTATCCAAACACTATTAACATTGGTTACGAGCCTTAATCTCATTCGATTGTTAGAGAAGGCGTGTCAAAGTAGTACTGCTATCACAATAACTGCGTTGCTCTCACCAGCTTGTACCTTTTTTTATCATTAGATTCCTTTTAATTAGATATTATATCTCATTTTAATACTGGCGCGGTACTAGAGATACCATGCGGTGGCTTATAAATATAAATATAAAATATTAAAAAATTATCGTTTATAATGGCTTATTCAGCATATTTAATAATAAATATATTAGGTACAACTTAAATATAATTAACTATCTAATACTCTTTAAAAAAGATTCATTTAATTAATACACGCATTCAAATATAGATTTACACACATCAATCTCCAATCACGTGCCCCAAATAAGTAGCAGTATTTCATTTGTGATTTTAACCCTTCCACATTCAATTTTATCAATTATAACTTACTATTTACTTTATGCAAAGAACTGGCTAATCATAATTTTAAACTATTTTATTATTATTTAAAATTATATTAAATAATAAAATAAAATATCTTTATAATCTTCTTTTATCAATTTTATCAAAATTTTACTCAAATATCTTTGCCAATCTTTATTTTTTTATTTAATTCATTATATTATCTGAAAATCTGTTATTATAAAACTTTGTTTTAAAAAGAAAATCCAACCAAAATTATAAACTTACAAATATATATTATTATAAAAGATAATTTTATTTGAATTTTTTTAAAAGATTTTTTAAATTCTAACTATTTTAATAACTAATGTTAATCCTTCATAATTTTTATATTTTAATTAATATAATTTTCAAATTATAAAAATAAAGCTTTAATATTTGAAATAAAAATTTATTTTAAAAAATAGATATCATATAATAACTATGTATAATATGACGAATCCATAGAATTCTCAAGTGATTGAATGAAAATAACATTGAGGTATACATTTCAAAGTATTTACAGCTAAAAAGTTAAAAGTGAAATGAAAAATATCTTTTATTATATCGAAATAAAAATTGGAGAATAAAAAGAAAGTCACAAATGTTACTAAGTATTTAATTTATGCGTTATAAAATTGTTGGAGTATAAAAAAGAGTTCACTTGTGTAATTACATTATAAAATTCAAGTTTTTTTAAAACTTTAACCATTGTTTAGACTGAAAAGAAAACGAGAATCTTTAAAAAACTGCATAAAGGGTAATTCACTTAATGATCCAACAATAAATAGAGTGTATGGAAAGAATGTGGGCAAGCAAGAAATTGTTTTATCTCCTTTTGATTTAAATCACTATTTCAAACGAATTTTTTTACTAACATAAAATTTCGTAAGTTAATAATATTCAACAAAGTAATTTGATGCTTAAAGATTTAGGCACATCGTATTCTTCTTCATATCCTGTATCTCGATATGCTTTTCCTGCACAGTTGTGTATCCATTCATTCCATTCTATTCCATTCCAGGTTCCTCTTTCTCTGTCTTTTACCAGGATCTGTACTGAGAGACAGAGAGACTGGGACAGACAATCGCCACCCAGCCATTATTAGCTTTCGTTATGTGCTTTATCTTCTTCGCCTGAAGCAAAAAGTGACCTTTAGGCTCACATGGAGGAGTTTCAATTTTTGTTGGTAGCACCATTTTTTTAGTTTATTTCCTTTTATAAACAAATTACCAGATCGGAATTTATTTAAAATTACAAAAAAAGATAATGCATTTGAGATGAAAATTAAAAAAATAACGTAAGAATAATAAAATAATTATGGATATTTAATTTTTGTTATACTTGCTTACGGTAAATTTTGTATTAAATTTAATTTAATAATTTTACAGGATAATTTTGCTAGTTTATAGATACATTTAAGTTATTGTAAACCCGTGAAACGTAAATGCTTCATGTCATAAAATATTTCATATCTCTGAAACGTGAAAATATCATCTAGTGATTTATGAAAGTTTATTAATAGAAAATTTTCAAATCAAGTAGTATAATTTTATAAAGAAAAAATAATTAAATTAAAAAAAAAAAAATAAAAATAAATTTAACTTCATTTTTAAAATAAATGTGGGTATAGGAGAATATTAAGCCATGTTATTTCATTATGAAAATAAGTTCGACTAAAGTTTTGGTATTTTAAAGAATAATAATAATAATAATAATAATAATAATAATAATAATAATAATAATAATAATAATAATAATAATAATAATAATGATAATGATAATAATAATGATAATAATAATATTAATCATAGTCAATTTTTTTCGAAAATTTTTAACCAATTTGCAATTAAAAAATATACCTTAGTGTGGATATAAATGTCAAAGTATTCTGTAGTGAAAATTAATTTAAGTGTAATTTTAATAAACTATCTTAATTATAAGAATAATAAAACTCATCATGAGGTATGTATTTTAGGCAAATTTAGATTTGTGTACGTAATTTATTAAGTGGACATGATAATATGGTAATACCTAATTCAATTTGCATGGAGATTTTAATATAACTACTCGACATAAAAATGAAATCGAGAGAGTCAAGCATAAGTTTTAAGGAAAAATAATAGAGATTATTATTGCCTGGGAATCGTAGAAAATTTTTTCTAATTTTATATTTAAATCATTGTCCGTTAAGCACAGCTGCCATTCGTGGTTACAAAAAACTTGAACGTTCATATTTAATAAGTTGTTTAAAGAAAAACTTGAATTAGGAAAAACAGGTCCTTGATTAAAAGGCAAAGCAAGAATAACAAAATACAGAACTGTAATATATTATTACTCGTAGAGTGAATTGATAAGTGAATATTAAACAGAGCCTTGATCTCCTGTATTTTTGTCTAGTATTACAGGAGGCTTTAACTACAAACGTAAGAAGAAGAAAGAGGAGGAGGAGGAGGAAGAGGAGAAAAAGATGAAACGATTGCGTTCGTGGTTGTCACTCTCATTTGCCATGGAAGTGTGGGTTCTGGAATAGACGCGAAAAGAGTCCCGACGCGCACGCAATAAATGTGACGAAAAAGTGAAGATGTAAAAAAGAGAAGGAAGGGCTGGGAAGCGAGTGAAATACAAGGAAGTCGAACGAGGTGGTGGCCTCGCCTTGCGTTTGTAGGCTCTGAATTAGGCTTTGCTCTCCTCACCCCCTCACCGTCCTCTAGGGCGCACCTTTTCCTGCATTTCGAGGAGTCGGACGACGTCCAGCTCATGGATGGACTCGCGGGCGTCGCGTACGCTCTCCGCCGGAAGCAGCCCATTACCAGCAACTTAATAGTCCGTGAAAACAATAGAATTACGCGGCCAATCGAATAAAAATCGGCAAACACCGCCACCCGGATTCTCTCTCACCTCCTCGGCGTCGGCTTGGCTCATCCGGGGGAAGTTGGGGTGCGACGACGCACGCCGAAGTCTTCTTCGGGAGCGTCTCAGTCTCAGTATGGGCTAATTAAGTAAACTCGAATGCACGAATTCACAAATAAACGTGCAAATGTACTTATTATCTTGCCGAGCATTAGGGACTCTATTAATTCGAGGTTCGTTCGTAAGTAAATTATTTTTTTTTTTTTGCGACGTTCAACGATTTATTTTCGAGGCATTTGTCGCGGTTACAACGGGTTATGTCTTAAAATGAACGAAATTCATTTTGTTAACAAACCCGAAAGCTATATTTTGCCTTTTCCCAATAGTTAACCTTTTACAGCAAGCGGTCTTTCGAAGACGTTAAAGTAAAAGGCACAAATTTTCAGGGAAGATGACAAAGATATGGTGCCATATATTATTATTGTTCTCTTCAAAATTACGAAAAAAGTATGAAGCGTTGGAGAGTGATTCGCAGTAAACGCGTCTCTTTCATAAACAAGCTGTGTGAGGATGTATTGGTATGGAGACACGTTTGTCCGCGGAGGAAATTGGCTTTGCCCCTTGGCGCAATAGGTACCTACGGGCGCTCACACACACGTACGTAAATGCTAAAGGTTGAGACGACAAGGACGGGATGACGCGTCGGAAGGTGAAGGGAGAATGGAGCGGGTGAGAGAGAGAGAGAGAGAGAGAGAGAGAGCACGACGATTCTCTTGGCTGCTGTTCCGGAACGCTGATTAGCCGTCTCGAAGAAACGAGAAAGGGCAAAGTGGGTGGGGAGGGGGGGAGAAGAAACCCTTTTCCTGTGTAGCAGACGCGAGTTGCACTATGAGAAAAAGGAGTTTTATGTGTATTGAGTGCGTCGCTCGCCTGTATTTCTTGTCCTTCTTGTAAGTGGATGTATGGAAGTAGCCGTGGGATAATGGCATTTTTTCGGCCAACTTTAATTGCTTCATTGATGATTTGGCTAGGCTTTGGCTGTGTGAGGGGCTGGGGTAACCGGGTGGAGAATTTTGACTCTGGTGTGAAGAGGAAGTCGAACTTTTCATGTTCACAACAGAACGCCTTGGTATTCCCGGTGCAAGGAATTAAATTTTGTCTTGAATTCGAACCAACTCAAAACTATCTTTCAATGTTTACCTTTCCACCAATTCACGATAACTTGAAATGTGTTGAAAGAAATTGAAAATTCACGCTCATTATTCTTATTTGCTTCAAATCGAATAAGATAAACGGAAGCCACTTGGTTTGATCGTTTATTATGGCATCGTGATTTAGTGTCGTTTATCATTGCATTATTAATGAAGACCTATTACCTTTTTGCTTAGCCATATTATAACTGTGTAAAAAAAAAAAAAAATTAAATAAATATGAACGATACTGCTGATCATATTGAAAGCTTATTTTAATTTATTTTCAATTGTTTTGGCGTGAAATGATTTTCGAAGTAGATAACGTCTTTGAGAACAAAGATCAAGAGTCACATAACTTTAAGCGAATTTAAAACATTTAAAACTTTACAAATCATTGTCAATACCAAATACTCAATTTAATTTCACATGAATGCTCGAACCAAAAAAGAGTTACAGTAAAAAATAAAATTAAAAATATTCATTAACGAATATTAATTGCTTCGTAATTTATAAAAACAAAATAATTCACCTATTAATTCATTATGCAAAATATTATTATTCATAATTAAAATTTTAATAACTACAGATATGAATAAAAATTTAAATTGAAAATGTATAAAAGCAGAGAATTTTTTTTTAAATAAATTTTAATATGATTAAGGTAAAACATATTGAATTAAAAAAATATATCTTGCCATTGTCTGACTTTTCTAAAACTTGTACATGTTTTTGTTTTGTTTTGTTTAAAAAAGATGTCACAATTAGATATTGTATACCATAATATCAGCTGAAAATATAAAATTAAATTTTTTTTTCTTAAATATCGTATAAATATCTATTTTAATAAGCAGATATTAATTGCATATTAACATTAACATTAAAAAAGTCTTTTGATTAAAATTGTAAAAAATTATTTTTTTGAATACGCATATACAAGAGGTTATTTATTGTTTACACAAGTTGCATGATAACGAAGCAAAAAATGATTCGACTGATAATTATTCTTTCATAATAATCATCGTGAAAGAAAAAAATTAAACGATGTTTAAATAATAACTGACCAGTTCATCCAATTGCAATAACAAATAATTCCTTCCACCAAATATTAGAACTAATTGAATATAGCTAGAGTAAGGTGTGTGTAAAACGGGAACTTAACTTATAAATCAGTGATGGAAGGTTACAATAGATGTTTAACAGAAACAACTCGGTTAAGTGTAATAATTATTAGTTTTTATCAGAAAAAATCAAACTAGTCGAATAAAATAAAAAAATTTGAATGGGGCGTAATACATTATGGGTGTAGGGCTGATGTCGATACAAAACATAACACACCTGTCACGGTGTATATTAATCCGCTGAAATATTGCACAAAATTTCGTACAGCGCTGCACGTGTACGCATTCGTGCATCGCGTTTTTCATATTGAAAAATTCCCTCGACCGCGACTCTTCTCGCACATGTGCTCGGTTAATGAGTGAGAGAAGGGAAGAGAGGGAGAGAGAGAGAGAGAGAGAGAGAGAGAGAGAGAGAGGCGAGCGCGCTCTTGCTAATGAGAAGAAAAGGAGATCCGGTAATGGCGATCTGGAAATTACGAGTAGCTTGCGGAGCTTCTGCCTCTCTCTCTCGCTCTCCTTCTCCGTCCGACATCACGCGCATATGTACACTGAGAAATGGGGATGAAGCGCAGTAGTGTTTCGCCCGCTCAAATGCATGCTCATATATACATATGAGCGCGAAAGAGAGAAAAGAGAGGATGTGGAATTTAAATGGAAGTACCGCCCACTTGCGGGAAGAGCGAACGAGTGAGCGGGCGAGCGATCGATCGAAGGTCGCCAACGAGGACGAGGAGGACGTGCAGGGAGTGGAGGACAACTACGACAACCTCGGGGATCCTGGAAAATCAAGGGGCCGATCTCCGGAGAGCCCAGAAGACTCCCAAGAAGTCCCGAGAAGCGCCAAGCAGGTGAACGCGGCCCCAGACTCGGACCCGGATCCTAACTCCACGGGTACGTGTATTACGGGTATCCGCTCTTCGGAGATGGACACGTACTCCGCTCGCGCGAATTTTCAATGGGCGATCTCCGGGCTCCCGAGATCATTATAACGTCGTCCTCGAGAGGAAAATTCTGCGAAGGGCTCGCACATGGAGCCTTTGCTCCTGCTTTTCCTTTTATTCCTTCCTTCCTTCCCTTACTTTCGCCGGCGATTAATTAGTGGATCGCGCAGGTGTTACCCCATACCCGCCACTGCTTTTTCGTGAGCCCAGGCCTCGCGACATTTTTTACCTGCTCGTGCGAAACGTTTATTAACAATGTAATTTACGGACATTTTCTAGAACAAACCTCTTTCCTTCCTCCCGCCCTCCTTATTTCTTTCTTGCTTTCTTTCTTTATTTCTCTATAAGCTGAAGATTATATTCGGTTACGGTTGATGAACGATAAACCAAGCACGAATATTCCTCGAAAATCTCTTGGCTTGGACCTACTTAAGCGACATAAAATTTCCAGTGGAATTTACTTTCCTTGAACCTGTTTTCGCCTTTAATGAAAGTACTTTCCTTGCGTAATCTCACCGAATGCTTCGTTAAACATCAACACACACACTACTAATTTTACCGAGATTTATTTAATTCATTAATTTATCATACAAGAGTCACTTTGCAATCATCATGTTCAATACATAAGAGTCCCTCCATACGAGATCAAAGATTTTTGCTTGAAAATAAGGCTTAATTAAATTTTGAAGAATACACCGCCGACAGATCAAAATTCTATTTAAATATTAAATGGATTATAAATCTAATATTTTTACTAAATAATAGTGTGTAAAAAAAGGTTCGTAATTATACATGTTCAATATGAAATATAAAATATCTCTGTTCTGAATATGATTAATATAAATACACATACACCCCCCCGCCCCACAAACTCGACGCACGTGAACATGTGCATGTGCGCTCACGCAAACGCACAAATATACGCTACATAGAAGAGTATTAAACGGCATGATAACTCAACATCCTTTTTTGATTGAAAGACTTCTTAGGTTATAGATGAACAGCATGGAAAATCAATACCAGGTGTAATCGTTTAAATCAATCTATAAACATTTTTCGACTCATTTAACATTGAAAAAATTTTCGAAACAGTTTTTATTGCATAGATTAAAATTTAATGTTTTTAATTCTGATATTGACAATAAATTAATCATTATAACTATAATCAATCTGTATATCTCTGTGATTCAAAAATTTTTAAATTCTTTCGTAAAACATTGTAAAATAAGAAATGATTCAATACAATTATAACACTTGGTAACCATTTAAACTATTAAAAATTGTATTTGGCAAAAAATTATTTCAATTCCTAATTTAAATATACTCAAACATACTACTTAAATATTATCCCATAATCTTTTATACACACATTTCTATATATATATATATTTCATATGAATTCTACAAATTGCAAATAAATTGAATCAATCATTAATAAATTATTGAATTCAAAGCTTTAACTAAATACCAGACATTACATTACATTAAAAATAATTTAATATTGATGAAATAATTACGTCCAATTATAAATATTCTTTTTTGAAAATAAACTTTTTGATAAATTGTTTTACAAATTTTTTATTATATTAAACAATAAAAATTATTATTACAAATTAAAAAAAAAAAGTTTCTTAAAAAACATAATTTGCAAAAAAATATTTAGAATTGACTGTTAAATTTTTTTTATTCGTTTATGACGTAAGCTTTACGCATATGATAATGAGATATAGATCTACATTTATTTTTTAAAACAAATTTTTAATTGATTGAGTAAGCATTAATATGGTAATTAAAGAATAAAAACCTTTTTTTCTATTAATCTTTCAAATATTTGTATAATAATTGAAGTATATCCGATTATCATTCGTGAATGAAAACATTCTTCAAGGTGAACAAATAAAATAAAAGAAATTGCCAAAAGCATCGAGTGAATTTTTCTTTTATAGAAAATTATTCATTTGAAAATCGATAACAAACGGATTTTTATTTTGCATTTCATTCCAATAATGTATTTTTTTAAGTAAAATACAAGAAAAGAAGATATGGTTATTGGCAGAAAACAAAGCCCTCGATCTCCTTGTTCTCGTTGGCGCATTAAAACATCAGATGATAGGCAGTGACGATCTCTCGGAAAAGGTCTTTAATTAAAACTTCTCAAAAGCTCCAACCTTGAGAGACACGTACACGTACACGAGCACACGAACGCCATACACAGCGCCTAATCAAAGGCAATTAAAAGAATCGTCAGATATCGCGATGAAATCAGTTGCCCATACCGAACCCTACGAGGTGTACGAATTAAAATGGCCTCTCTCTTTCTCCCCCCCCCTCTCCTCTCTCCGTACCAAAGGCCTCGATAAGCGTATACGCGATCGTCCCACCCCTTCCTCTCACCCCCCTCGCACCTCACCCTTCCTCCTCGACCGTCTCAATCTCACCTTCCGTATCTCTAGTCGAGCGAGAGAGTGTTCTCTCTCTCTCTCTCTCTCTCCCTCTCTTACTCGCATGCGATTTCTCACAGTTTCTATCGCCGGTTCGCTCCCTAATTCAAAACGTGGAAGCTGTTGGCTGCTGCTCGCCGTAGGTCTTTTAGCATAATCCCGAGCGACAAGGCGATCGAGCATCGCCTCGATGAACACGGACACTTACTTTCTTGCTCTTTCTCCTCCTCCTCCTCCTCCTCCTCCACCTTTCTCACTCCTTCAAGCTGTTCCTCTGACGCAGTGTATTTCTTTTAGAAGGGCAAGCGATTATTCTCTTTTTGCCGATCTTTATTTATGTCCTTCCGATACCCGCTCCACTCGAGTTCGCGAGTCTCAATTTTTCGCTCGGTGTGTCCCCGGGCTCTCGCAACTCGTGCTCTCACAATTAGTTTATTGCTACTTGGGAGATGCTTTTATAATCGGCTTTTGTTGTTTGTTGCCCACGTAATGCACATCACGAGTGCACAAACATACACACACGCGCAACAGCTGTCGACGGCTCGACAATGGTGTTCGACTTAATTCGGCCTCCGATCCTAAGTATCTTATTAATCATGGAGAATAGCAGAGTCAATTGAAATAATTTAATAACTAGGCTATTTCACCATTCATTTGATAATTGAGCAGCCATTCCCCGATCTAACAATAAGCACTTTCGCGTTATCTCGCTCCTCAACGCGACAGCCCGAGGATCTTCTTATGCTCGGACTATGTAGTTAATTGAAGAAAGATGCTTAAGACAGAAACGACGGAAGGACACAACGAAAGAATTATATTCGCAAAAGGCAGAAAGTACAAGTGGATGAAGATAAAGCGATATTGGTTGATATTGGTCTTGAGCAGCATGACTCAATCCGAAAATCAATGCATGGACCTTCCTTTTTCTCCAGGAATCCAGTGAATCCACTGACTTAATTACTTAGTTCCCGCAAAAAAAATCCGAAGGAGCATCCCTCAGTGCTCCCCACGAGAAAAGGTGAAAATAGCCTTTCCGGCATACCCGCACCTCGGTGTGTGTGATAGCCCGATTCGTGTTCAGGTCACAGGAGGCGTGTGCGAATGGGAGGCCAGACCACGTGTCCCCGGTCAATCTCCCCCAGTCGAAGGTGTGCGCGTCGTCTTGGACAGAGCCTCCTGGCGCGCACAAGCATCGAAGTCAGTAGCAGGAACATCGGCCTGTCCGATCATCCTCGCCCTAATGAAGCCCGGTTTATCTAAAGACTCTCGATTCCCAGTAGAGGCTCTTCCCCTTCGCCTCGCGTGCTGCGCTGGAGAGACACCTTGGATAGGGACGAGGTTCAGGCGCCGGTAAAACCGAGGAGGGAACGTCAGGTGTGCTATGCATCGCCCTCTTCATCCCCCCCCCATTCCTATTATTCCACGGATGTTGCCGACGACGACGTCCCCGATGATACTGCCGATGTAGGACTATGAGCGATGGGACGAACCCACGAAACTCCCGCTCGTTCTTCATTTTAAACCGATTCTTATTTGTCACGCTGTGTGAGAATCGAAATCTTTTCGGCTTTGTTTCTCGGCTCACGAGAAATTTATGTGTTCTTTCACTCTGGAGACTTTTCGGGCAGGCAAATACAACCGACTGACATCTTTGCTCATGCGAATTTAGATTGATTAGTTCGCTGAATTTGATAACATTAAGAACTCGACGGTTATACACACACACCCCAAGGTCCCCCTCCCTCCACACCCACACCCACACACACGTTTAAACATACGCATATCTGTGATCATCAACATTATTCCTTCATTTGGTCACTTTTATTTTATTTCATCATTTTTATCATTATTACTCCACAATTGGTGGTCAATAATGCATCATCGTATTCGGTTTTCATAAAATAGTAACTCTTTATATTATGTTGTTTTTTTTACGATTGAAATTTACGATTTAAATTTTGTTAACTTTAACAGTTTAATTTTTTGAGATCGATTTAGAAACTGATCATTATTTTTAAAATGCTATGGGAATTTGTTGAAAAGTTCGCTTTCTATAATTATATGAATAGTAGGTTTTATCGAAACGACTTATCGCAAGCAATGCGTTTAAGCGCTTCCTGAGAAAGAGCAAAATAAAAAATGCAAACATACGATGTTCGCGTAAGTATTCGAGACAAACAATACCGAAAACAAAATGATTCACGTTTGAAACAGTTGCAGCAGCTTATCGGACCCCGAAGAAAATATGTCCCCAACACCACTTCCTCCATCGCCGGACCAATTCATCGTGAGACGTATCACAACAACTGGGATCCCTCGAGTTGCATTCAATAATGTGAATGTGCACTAAGCGTTCAGAGTCTGTTGAAATAATTTCCCGCCACGACTGTACGTCGTCGACGACGAAGAGGACGAGACTCGGCTGATCGGGGCCACCCAGCACCATCTCTTTTCTCTCTCTCTCTCTCTCTCTCTCTCTCTCTCTCTTCCATGTGCAGAGAAGGAGGGCAATACCAGGAGGTGGATGGGTCGACGAAGGAGCGAAAGGTTGCTCTGCAGGGGTGGGGGAGTGAGCAAAGAGCAGGGTAAAATCCACGATGTTAATTTTAACTTAATTAAGGCTTAATTGAGAGAAAACAGTATACACCGCTCGCGCGGCTGGACCTCGAATGAGGAGGAGGAGGTGCGCCGTCTCTTTTTCCCCTCGGCGGCAGTCGCATCTGCAACGCAAATACGAATTTAAAATTTTAAAAATCTTGGTCGCTCTACCGCAATGCGCGCATAGAAGTGCGAGGGAGGAAAGGGTAGCGCGAAGAGGGGGAGGGGTGTAGATGGAGAAAGATGGGGCGCACCATCGTCCCTGACGGCGGCTTCGATCCTAGGTCGTGGTCAATTAGGGGATAGGGAGACGAAGCGAGTGAGAGAGAGAGAGAGAGAGAGAGAGAAAGAGGGCCCTGGCCTTTTTCTCAATAAAATATACTTTGCATCTGGTCTGTCTCGCTCGAGACACACGCAGACTATCGCTTCTGTTGCGCGCTTTTGTTGGCACAGCAAATGATTGCTGATGCGATGACGCTCCACTACTACTGACGCACATACACTCGCTCTAATGAATTTAGATGGAAGTACAGGCCCGTAAATCCGCACGTTTATGCGTAATTAAATGAGCTTTGTGCTTTACATTGTTAAATTAAGAGGATGCATTTAATTATTTTATTAAAACTACAATTCCGTGTAAATGGCTCCAGCGAATGTAAGTCTGGTTGTTTAAATAATTGTCTAATTAATGATTTTTGCGTTAATTAACAATTGAAAAGAACTCATTCACGATAAAACTTTTGCTGATGCAATTTTAAAATGCATTTATATTTTCGACTGCTTTAGACATTCTACTATCCATATTTGATTTAATAAATATTATTTATTTAACCATACATAAGTTGACTTACTCTAACCATTTAACAAAAATTTAAATCATTTTTCCAAATATTTAGTATAAACGAATAATATTATATTTTCCTCTGAAACAATGACTTTATTATTAAATAGATAATAAAATACTTTAAGAATTTTCGAGAATAAGAAATTAATTACAGTTGAATTGATTATTTTGATTTTAAACACTTTATTTTTCATTCAAATAATATTAAAATTGAATGCTCTTCACTGATCTAAAATTGATCAAACATGTATTTATAAAATCGAGAATCAAGGTATCGCACGTGTTTTTTTAATAAAGCAAAGAAAATGAAAAATGCTGAGCTCCCGCTGGCTGATACAGAGACATACTCGATATATTTCACGATGCACGACAGATGCACTCGCCTGATGCAATCTCAGTTTCAGCTCATATATCGCTCTCTCTCGCTCTCTCTCTCTCTCTCTCTCTCTCTCTCTCTCTCTCTCTCCCACTCTCACTCCCTCACTGGCTTTTCGCAGCTACTTCTTTAAAATTCAAAACATTCTCGGTGGAATGAGAGATCGCGCAGTGCCGATACGGTAATGGCTGCCTAGGATTTCTCATGTGTCACGGGATGGCAGCACAGGATTCCCTTCGCCCCGAGCCACGAAGGAGATAATTAGTTTCTCTCTCTCTCTCTTTTCTCTCCTCAAGTACGCGTTTTTTTTACGTAGGCGTGTATTTGTGTGTGTATTTGCGTACATGCGTGCATGCGTGTGCGTGCCTGTGCGCGCGCCCCAGCAAATGTTCGTTTACACCTCCGATGTGATCAACCCCTACCATGTTTTCCTCGCTCTCTCGTTCTCTTAATCACCCTCCTTCTCTCTCGGGAAAAGTATAATTGAGTGATATTCTGGGTTGTAGGTTTCTTTGATATTTTTTGATCAATTGTTCCTTTGATTTACCGCAATCCAAGACAAACGGTACTAAATCCCTGAGTTGTATTGAAACTGCAAGTAAAATGGTACAATAATTTGACGATAAATAGAAAGAATTGATGATTCGCTCGTATACTCCAAAGATTGATAAATATTAATGTCAAATGCAGCTACTAACTTATGCAAATATGAAAACATTTTGATAGTTTTGATTTTCATATTTGAATTAATTATACAGATACCTCTTTTGTAATTTAATTTCAAAGTAAATTCGCCTTACATTAATAACAATATTTCATTGGTCTGATAAAATTTGATACTATAAATTTTAAGCTTACACGAACAAAGAATCAGTTGAAATACAATTCTTAAAATACAACTTGGCAAAACATAAACACCATGCAAAGATTAATTGCATTAAACCAAACAAATAAATGTATATAAATCTACATTTTAATGACTGAATATACACGAAGGAAAAAAAGGAACAAAAACAAAATTTACTAATACTACTTTTTAATATTAAATGCTTGATACTAATTATACTATATTTAAAAAATGATTTAAATAAGCTTTGTAATCTAATACAAGAAGTAAATAATATTTTTTATTTCATTAATGGCGTGAGTATGTAAATGTACATTTTTGTACCAGTAAAAATTTTAATTGAATTATTTACGACTTAACAAAATAATTTCCCAAGCGAGATTTTGTAATGTCCAGTGAAGTGCATTATTTATCCGGGTTTTAAATAAAATTTTAAATAAAACTTAAATTTTATTTGTAACAGTTAATGGAAGTGTATTTTAAATAATCAATTAAAGTTGTAATTGAAAGAGAAAAAAAAAGTTAACGCATATTTTAACCGGCTTTTGTATTAATATTTTTCTTAAAAATTGCCAAATAATTAAAAAATAATTTATACTGACAAATATTCTAATTCTAATAAAATAATAAAGATATTGTATGAAATTTGAAAGGATTTTGTTGAATAAGAAAAGAAAAACTTTGAATCGTATATCAAAGAAATCTTGTTTAATCTCGATGATTTAAAGATTCTTTTTATAATTAAATGCTCATAGTCGAATAAGCAATAATCCATGATTTTGATAAAATGATTTAGGGAACATATATTAATGGAAGCTTCTGCATTTTTAACAAAACAAGCGTTATTGTGAAAAAGTAATTAAAAATGTAAACGGAGATTCGAGAAAGATGAAGAAATAATTCAACAATTCCGTAGGGAGGAAGTTTTGAGTCACCCGAATGCAAAGAGGCAATAACAGGCTTGTGCTTATCGAGACTCGCGCTATCAAAAATTTATGTTAATTTTTAATAGGCTTTTTGGTTTCCTTGTATAACAGAATAACAACAGTGTGAACCACATAAAAAGTCAAGACTAAAAGAGAGCTGGGGATATAAAAAAAGAATAGAAGGAATGAGATTTGCCTGCACGGAGCAGAATTCAGCTCATTGCATCATTCGCTCGTTGCTCCCGTTGGTGATGGCAATGGCGATGGCGATGGCGATGGCGATGGTGATGGCGATGGCGATGGCGATGATAATGGTGGTGGCGATGGTGATGGTGATGGTGGTGGTGGTGATGGTGATGATGGTGGCGATGGCGATGGCGATGGCGATGGCGATGGCGATGGTGATGGTGATGCTGGTTGTTGCTGCCGTGCTCACGTTCGTTCCGTGAATGGACTTGGGTTAATTTGAAACGTTACACGGCTCTGTGTACCGCGCACAAGTTGGAGTATATAAAGTCGATACGATCCGACGTGGTGAAGCTTCGGAGTTCCTGAGCTCCGTTGTGGTAAATCAACCCGCAAGCCTCTCGATCACCCCTCGATAAATATTCCGCGTTTCTGCCGGTCGTTAAATCAGGTCAATCAAAGAATAAGTGAAAAGATATTGCAATATTCCAATGCAAATACGCAGAGATGAGTCCAAATCACACCAACCCTTCTCATCCCTGTCCTACCCTTCCATTCCCCTCTCTCCTTTTTACCCGCAAAAAACCAATTAGCAACCAAATTCGAGGGAAATAAGAGAATAGCATTGATAAATTATTTGTATCAAAGAGTATTTTTACATTTTTTTACCGCGATTATTCATTTTTCAATTTTTTGACAATTACGCTTCTCATCATCACTCGGTCAGTATTTAGTCTTTAATTTAATATTTTAAAGGCAGTTATTGAAAATTACATTGTTATTTTTTTCAATTTGAAACTTTAATCATTTACCAATTGGCAATTTACATAAATATTTTTCATTTTTTATATAAAATAATTTTTGAAATTTAGAAAAAAAGAAATATATAATAGAGAATTCATATTTCTCACAATAATTATCTTACGTATAACCAACAATTAATTTGAGACAATTGCATTAAATATTAATAATAATAAAAAAAGAAGAAGAAAGAATCAATTATTTTCAATACTAAATGATAATAAATAATTTGATTCATTAACATTCTTTCAGAGAGAAATCTTTGCGCAAAACTTTTTCTAATCTCAAATATAAACTTTAAATTATTATCTATACATCGTTTAACGCTTAAAAAAAACTTACTTACGATTGTAATATAATATCAATAATGATTTATAAAAAATAAATTGTTTATATGATAAGGCTCTATTGTTTATTTATTTTCCTGAAAATATACTTTTAATATATAATGAATATTTGAAAATAAAAGAAATGCTCATTTGTGCCTCTTATCAAATAATTAACTTTTATTCAATGCTGAGGGGTACTTATATGTTTACACAAAAAATATTTTGCAAAGTTTTACAGTTAATTGACAAATATATTAAAATAATTAATCTGGTTATAAATGTTTTAATTTTCAATTTAATAGAATCTGAGCTTGAAGTAAAATTTTTCAAAAGAGTTAAGAAAAATAATTCATAAATAATTCAGTAGAATGCGCCTGATACAGTGTACTTAGCGCATTTTAAATGTCCTTGTAGTTATCTGTACGTTGTATCAAATGATTTTTTACTATTTATTGTCTACCCAAAAAACTATCAAAGCTGGCAATGGCATTGTTTAAGCTTTCATATCTTTCCACGTACGGAGCAATTATACGATCATGTTTTAAACTTGGAACGTGAAAAAGCTTACATGTTAAATATGCTGCTAAGTTATCTCTGTGATAAAAATAAAACAGGTTATTTCTATTTCATTTTCGTAATGATTATTTCATACTGTTAATTTTTATTTGCACAGAGAGTAAACAATAAACGTAGCAACACAATTGTGCTAAAGGAATTATATGCGTCAAGATACAAGACAAGCGTATTCTTACAATTGTTTGATATCCTTAGATATTTCGTGATAAAAAATTAAAATGCTCTTTAAATGTACAATGAAATGGAAGTGTAAATATCAAGGCCGTCCATTGTGTTATTTCTGTGTCCTTGTGCTTTTCCCGCTCACTCTGCGGTTTTGCATTTCACCTGTATTATTAGAAAATGTAGAATTTATTTATTTGTTCAATTTGTATTAAAAAATATTTTATTTTAATTATATTACAATCATCCTCCAACATTATAATATTATTTACAATATTATTTTAAATGTAGAAAACAACAAAGCAGATGAAATTTTGTTTATTTTGACTAGCTTAATTACCTAACTTCCTAGACATAATTATTTTTTATTTTTTTTATTTTTTATCAGCAAGTTTGCTAAATAAATTCCTTTGCAATTTAGAAATTCAAAATATTGAAGTGGAATTAGAAATATCTATTATTAAATTATATTTTTTACTTTACGTGTACTTTTATCGCTACATTTTATTAAACGTTATCATTTTATAGTTTAAAGCAGTTAAAACAATCTTGTTCTTACTCATTTTTTAACTGACGAAGTATTTCTCTCAAAACTTTACATAAAAATATATCAATATATAGTTGCATAAGGTTTCGTATCAATAAAATTATACTTATATTCATATATAATTAATTATTATTAATTATTATCTTCTGCAGTTTTGTAAAATATCTTATGCTATAATTTATCATACTCAATCTTAAAAAAATTAATTTTACAATTCATCAAATTTAATGGCAATAGATTTTATTTTCAAAAGTAAATTTTAATTAAGACAAGTGATAGCTTCAAAAATTGAATAAACTACAAATATAAATGTAAAGATAGATTTTATACTATATTAATAAAGGGGTGAGAACAATTAAATTATAACAATTTATAAATATATTTCGTTTATATTCCAATGCTTAAAATAGAAGACGAGAGGACGGCTCGGCCAATACTGACATTGCCATCTAATCTCGTAGGCGTCCTTGCCTCCTTAGCCCATTCATAAAACCTTTTCTTGGAGAAACTTTCTCTTTTCAGCATTTCTTATTTTCCGTTCTACATAAATATTTTATTTAAAGCCTACACGCGTTTAAACAGTGATAATTGTATGCCGAAGTTATAAAATAATTAATTGTAACGCAATTTATAAAATTAAGGTGTGCATTAAAAACAGTGTAGTGTAGGAGTAAAACACAATATTTTAAATGATAATTGTATAATAAATTTATTAAAAATGAGGCTCAGAACGCAGCTTTAACCAGTCACTTAGTTCCTTTTCTGGCGACATTCGTGCTCATCACTTAATGCAAATCAATAATCCAAACATAAACCATCATTAGGCGTTTATAAAAATTAAAGGGAATGTCCAACGCCTATCTGAGCTTTGTTTAAAAAACACATCATAAATCTATCGGTAATGCATTCGAGAACACACGTCGGAGAAGGTTCTTATCGATGAAGACCATCTCCAGAGGACAATTTCCAAGAAGGCGGTCATCCAGGCGATCCGCCGATGTGAGACGACGAGCTCATTCCTCTATCTTTATCCAAACAAGAGCTCATTGAAAAGTCAAACGCTCGAATAATCACGATCTCCACAAATATTTGTATATACAAAAAATCACGTTTATTAAAAGGCCTCGAGAGTTTTTTCATCACTAGCCATTGGTTCGACTTCCCAGCAGCTTTTTTATTTTCTCGGCTCGGCCGGACGCTGCCGAGGAGAGACGAAATGCACGAGCCCACCCCTGTGGGGAGGGGGAGGGGGTGACGTCACTTCCGTTTCCTGGTAAGTATTATGCGGCGGCCTCGGGACGCGTCGCCATTCATTTTAATCGCGTAAGATGAAAAACGCGTTTGTGAATAATTGTATGTGCAGGACGCGACGAGGATGAACGGTTCCGAGGAAGGAGGAGGACTTTCGTGCTTGTTTTAAAGTTGGATTGCGTATTGAAAAAAAGTGCTGAACTTGCATGGCGTATCGACGACCTTTTATGGCTTCGACTATCGAATGTCCTCTTTCCTTTGCCAGTTCACCAATTCTTATATGCTTTTTTTTTATATTTTGGTATCGATTATCCACAGAGGCACTATCGTCATATAGTTATAACTTGTTATTTTATTGGCGTATAATGCCACCATGGAATCATGCTTATTTGGCACTGGAAAAGCAATACGTGGAAATAAATTATTCACGATAATGGTCGTATAATTTCATTTAAAAATATTACTGCTAAATACGTAGTTATACTTTGCGGTAATTGCTTGAAAGATAACAACTTTTTTACTTAAATACGCAATTTATAGCTTTATATATAGCGTCTAAAGCTTAAATTTTAAAATTTGAAGAGAAATCTCATTGAAATATTTGTTACTTTGAAAAGTAGGCGTAAAATAATTTAATATTTATCTAGTTGACTTTTATTTATAACATTATTTCTAATGTAAAATGTATTAAGTACCCTAGTGAAATATCTAAAAACTGATTGTGTATTGAGAGTAAATGAGGACGCCTCGGTAACTGCTATTGAAAAAAAGTCTAAATATAATATTAGAAATAAATAATCATTGTTTAATCTTAAATTAATTCTATTGGGGTGATAATTGTTTTACATGTTTCACATGAAAAAATGTTCGTATAACAGGTGAAAATGATGGCATAATGAGCAAGAAAAGCCGCACTGGGGCAATGAATTTTTGCAGGCATGCATTGACAAAAATGCAGACGAGCATTTAAAATTTATTTTGTGCTAAACAATACGATAGTGAAAATATATTGGAAATTCATGATTAAAATAATAAAAATGGTTTTCAACTACTTAGAGTATTCGAAACAACTGGATATTATAATTCAAAAAGCAGGATAAACCAATAAATCCTTAAGAAATGATGGAGGAAGGGATTTTTGTCATTGGCATTAAAAGCTTAAATACGGCCGATGATAAAGAGAAACCAGAATTTTTTTTCTGTGCACTTTGAAAAGTGTATATCCTTAGCAATTTAATTATTTAATAAAAAAATGATTATTGAGTATGAAAAACGCATTATTTTTTTAATAATGTTCTTATGTAACAATATTATTGTACAGTAAAATTAAAATCCATATTCATTTATTTATTTTTAATTATTAAAAACCAGATTTATTTGTATTAAAAAAAGGGCTAGATCTAAAAAGGACGTTTTTTATAAAGTTAAACACATATTTGGTTAATTAAGTAAACTGGTAAATGTAATTTATTGGAAATGGCGATACTGTAGAGACAGTTATAAAGCAATAAAATAATTGATGGTCGAAGGGACATTTTTTGACCCACGTTAAGGGCTACATTATTGTGTACAATTTTTAGCGCATTGTGAGCATTCAAGCACGATACATGTTTTTCTTATATTTCATGCATGATTTGTTAATAAATATTGTGTTTAACTTTATAAAAAACGTCCTTTTTAGATCTGCCTTTTTTTCAATACAAATAAATCTGGTTTTTAATAATTAAAAATAAACAAACAAAGTAATTAGATATATTACATGTATTTAAAAATAATATAATTTATAATTTACTGCTTCAACTGCTTTTACTTCTTCTGAAAAATTATATAATTATATAATTGTTGAGAATTGTAATTACAACAAAGTTTTGCCTTACTAGAAGTTTATTTAAATTAATGATAATCATTGGAAATATACGTATAGTTGCAAATGTGCATCCTAACTAGGGATACGCCAAAATCGAACTAACACTTATTTTTTAATTTTAACAACTTATAACTCCTCCATGCAGTCACAGGTACGCACAGCAATAATTACCTTCCATAAGATACCTGACGGTTATAAATATTGCTCTGTATAAACATAATTTCTTTTGCCGCTATCATTAAATTGCAATACACTATTCGGTTAATATTCGACTTAACGAGTTATATTGACAGAATTAAGAAATTCAAATTAACCATTTACATATAAATTCAACAATAATATTTAAATAAAAGTTATACTATGTCTAATTAAATATTTTTATTTTTTTAGTAAAAATTTTTTTAACTTGCCCTTATTATATATAAATAATAACAAATACATATGTTTTAATTTTATACATTATATTTTTGACTTATCAAACTTTCTAGCTATACGCTTGATATTTTAAATATTAGGTATGTAATGTATTTGTACTCTGATTTTATGATGATATTTATAAGATGAGAAGCCTTGGAGAATTTACAATTTCTCTGACTCTTGAATCTGTCCAATTGGAGGACTGAATATTAATAAATTATTATAATATTATTGTTGATTTAATCTTATAATACTTAATCAAGTTGCTATAATATTATAATGATGTGATGAGTGAATATAAGATTATAAGTGAAATATTTGAGATACTTGTGCGCATTAGTTATATACCGATTGCAAAACGAAACTATTGATTATATTTACATCTTTCCTATGGATATTTTTTTAAAAACCTACCGTCTTCCGGCATTTGATACCGATGGGTTCGCAATTGAACACCCGTATTACCTCGAGGTTGGAACGCGTAAAGAATGATCTCGTATTCGTTGAACCCTCGTGAAAAGCAAAAATCCCCAAGCTGACGTGCGATTTCATGAGCCGCCGGTCAAATTAATTTTCGGCCGATCACGTTTCCGTGATTTCCTGAGCCTACCCTTCACCTTTGACCCCACAGCACTCGCTTATACTCGCTTAACTCACGACCCAAGTCGGTATGCACTGACGTCGGAAAAATCACACTAATGCCCGATTAAGAGCCGACGAGGTTGTGTCTGGCCCCACGCGGATAACCGAAGAAGGGTTGTATTCTTTTTTGTTGCGGCTGTTTTCATCGTATTTTCTTTTCGTCTTATTCGCTTCCCGTACGCTCCATCATTTAGTCATTCTGCATTAATTTTCAGGTTAAAACCCCAAATGTACCTGTTTCAAAGTTTTCAAATCCTTTTTTTGTTTTCAATGAGTAAAGCGATAGCTTAAAGGGAGGACAAGATATGTTTATATTTGGTGCAAATGCTCAGAAACATTTGGTGCTTGATCATTTTACTCGATTTCAATTCAGTTACAAGGATTTTTACTTTACATTGATTGATTCTTTTACTCATTTTTATTACCTTTATTAAAATATAGTTAAATATCAGTTTATTAAATTTAATATTTTCATATTTGTCATAAAATAATCATGATTTTGTATAATTTCCTCCAAAAAATTTAGAGAAGAGGATTAAATCTTTTTTTAACAGATCTTGATCTTTTTATATCCTAAAAGCTATTGACGTGAAATTTCTTATAGAAGAATTAGTTTATTTTATAATTCAATTTAATATAACAAAAAAGAAGATGATATGTTGCTTTCTTTTTATTACAAATATCAATGTGAAATTATGAATTACATATTATTTAAAAAAATATCCAACTATATGTAGAATTATCGTTTTTGCATATTTAGCCTTTTCAATTTATACTTGATAAATGAAAGTTAAATTGTGTGAATAAACACGAGTAGACAGATCGATAATTTTTATTGATCAAATTTCATAACTTCCGATGAATGGATTTAAAAATGATGGAAAATTTTCAAAAAAAATCTGTTCTAAATTATTATATTTATTTATTTTTATTCATTTTTTAATGTCAATTGTAACCTTCAATTGATGATTTAGATAATAATATACTCAACTGGCAATTCAGTAGTCGCATAATTTTGTTATTAATACAACAGTAAGTAGTATAAGAAAAAAGAAATTTTTTTTAGATCAACACATTATCTCTTCAAGAGCGTTTTTACAAATTGTCATAGAAAGTCCCGATTCAACGAAAACTGTAAATGCACATCAGCCCAGGAATCTCTATGAATGGAATTAAATTCTGATGGGTACCGAAAGCTTTGATGCTTGGTTTGCGAAGCTGATTCTTGTGGGTCTCGGTGCAGCCGGGCACGAGAACATATTTACTCTCTCCTCTCCTCTCCTCTCCATTCCTCTTCTCTCATTTTCCCTCCCCTCCTCGCCCTCGATGAGAGGGAGGTAAAGGAAACGCGCAGAAGATCGGCGCATGACTGATTGGTGGACTCTCGTGATGAATCGCCCCGTTACGATTCCTGACTTGTACTGATGATGAATTTGACTCCTTCTCCCTCCTGCCGACCCCTCAAAAGCTCTTTTACGTAGTTGGTTCCAAGGTCGAGGCTACTCGAACTCGACCTTTGCAATCCTCCGAGCGAGTTCTCCAAGGATCAGCATAATAAGTTTCAGGCCAGTCGCGGGAACACGTGCTTACTATGTATCCTCCAGTCCTTCGAGTTCCTTTCCTCTCCTTTACTCCTCTCATTGTTTCGGCCACGCTTACATGGGCTCTTCTCTCGATTTCCGAGAATTGCTTTCTTCATTATTGCACCTAATACGCATGCCTTTTTTATTCCGAAACTTACTTTTTAATTTCTTCGCGGAAAGCAAGCAATGCTTTGGCATTGTCGATGTATTTATGGGCTTTAATGATTGCACAATTATCTTTTACTAAGTTTCTGATTTATCGTGTTGGTAATTTCCGCTTCTAAGATTCTTCTTCGGAATAACTGTTGTGGAAAACTGTTCATTTTCAACATTGATGAAACGTTTCGAGGTTAGCGTCTAACTAATGATTAACTATTTTTATCCTACGAAAATTCGTAGTATAGGGTTTAACCAAAGGTTATGTGCATGAAATGCATTCGGCGTCGAGTACTCTATGGAAATTTTGTAATTAATACCGTAAGACTCTGAATATGTAAAGCAGGGAATTAGGATTGAAAATGACTTGCTTTAATTATTGTTAAGAATGAAGATATCTTTGCAATAATGATTGAATGAATGATGCCGAAGCTAGATATTTGCATACATAAAGCTAAAGTTTGCATATGCGAACCTACGAAATTTTATAATTAATAATGCAAAACCCTAAAATTGCAAAGCATTATTATAAATTATGCATTAGAAATTATTTATTTTAATTATTTCATGGAATAAAAATGAATTAGATTTTACGATGAAATAATGCGCGAAAAAGATATTTAGAGGTATAAAGTAAATGTGCACATGCATTTCTCCGTATCCAGTTTCGTTTTTGTATATAATGCATCCGCTTATAGATGAAATAACGAGACGAAAGATAATGTATTTTGGTAAATAAAAAAGGAATCGACATAATTTACTCGTACAAATTGAGTTTTTAATCACGTTTATAAATCATACGAAAGTTTCAAATGAGCAGCATTTGCAAGTTGTTGCAAACAAGAAAATCAAAAGACAGCCTCCAAAAATTGAAAGAGGGGGAAAAAAAGATTAGTAGTCCGGCGTATCGTTTTAAACAAAACTTGCATCAAAAAAAATTTATACGAAAAGGCAGCCTCCTAAGTTGGCTCCTCTCTCCACTTTTACGGGGCAAGAGGCAGATGAGACAAGGAGAGATGCAGTCGTGTCGCGAGCCCGTACACGACTCGTAGATGCGAGATGATAAGGGCCTCGAGGGCTCCTTGAGCAAAGTTGGGATCGGCAGATTCTAGGAATCGCTCGCGGGACAGGATGTTCCTGAGGGATTTGTTTCCGCGGAAATCTTTATTCCCTCTTGTGCCGATCGCGCACTTCTCTGCCACAGAAGCGACGATGTGGACGACTGCGATCCTTGGATAATCCTATTTTTTCGTGCAAAGTTCTGCGTTGTGTCGTAAAAATTGAGACAATTCGAAAATTGATAAATTGATCTCCGGAGACCTATGAATGCGAGGTTTATTATTCATTATTTAGTTTGTTAAAATGTTTTTTCCAGCCCAACATCTCGACCGATATATGTATGCATATTCCAGTGTGTATTCCAGTGTATATTCCAGGCCACAGGTATAATTCACTCGGGACCCACATGTATTCGATGATTTTCAATGACCGGGCACAAACGTTAACCTTCTTCCCCAGGAAGAGCAGCGGCTCTTATGCAAATGATTCACGCCTACCAGAAAAGGTTAAGAAAGTCGGAGAGGGGCGGGGAGGGGGAGGGGTTGCGAGAGGCGCGAGGGGTAAGGTGCGCGTGGCGTGGACTCGGTGAACGCGGAGCGCGCCAAACCGACGATGAACACATTATTAGCCTTAGCGCGCCGAGCCAATAAACCCCGAACTCGTCAACCTCGGACTCCTCCTGAGCGAACCTCCGGGCGATTCGAGTCCGATTCACTGACAGCCTAATCGCTCCGGTAATGCAGCATTGAGCCGACAATTTTTCCTCGAATCCCCGCAACGCGATAATGGACTCCGGGGAGAGCTGCGACGGACAAACGGTAGCCGAGAGCTTACCAGAGCTTTTATAAACTCCTTCTATTTCTCTTGCTTCTGTTACCAGAGCTTTGCTTGGTGCTGCTGATGGGCATTCCAACTGCGATCATCTTTGCCATCTCTCGCAATAGCCGACCGTTTTTTATCCTCGTTTTACTCGGAATCTGCAATCCGATAACTAGCTACTCAACCAATTTATCTCTTAATTTATCCACAGTCTTGTTCAATTTCGAGCGTAATTTAAGTGCGTAGTTTAACCCTAATTTCATACGTCATTCGCTCCCTCCTTCAAAATCAATTTTCCACGATGAAAAAGTATATCTTTTTCTACAGCGTCAGCTCCCGCAAGTGTTACGTTCTTATAATAGCCGTTGTAACTAGCAAGATTACAATTATTGTCGTCACAGTTGCAATCGGCGGTGTTACATTACAAGTTACATTTGTGACTGTAACAAACGTTGATTTATCATCTCGTAGTCTTTGAAAATACAATATTTTTTTCCCTTAGCTACAATAAATATACGTCTCTCTGATACGATCATGTTTTACCTCAGTGTAAATGTATATATATATATATATATATATATATATATATATATAATTATCACATATAGTAAACTATTCTTGAGTTTTAATTGCTTTTACTCAATATTTCCCTGGATTGAACATTGATTTTTCCTTCTACTTTTATTTGCTTCCTTACAATGCATCATACATTTGGCATATTAGAATTTTTTTTTTTTTTTTTAAAAAAAGTTTGGTAAGTTATATTTCAACTTTTCAGTAGTATATAATGAATAAAAAATGATAATTAATAAAAAGAAAAATTATAAATTTTAGTTCAAATAAACAATGCAGTTTTTTTTTATTTCTTCTTTTTATAATATTATTTATTCATTTAACATACAATGTCAATAATAAACAATGATATTGAATTTCTGATTCTTTCGCCACCAAAATCTCGGGTTGGCGATGAGTTACATATATCTCTTGGTGCAGTTTGAGATATAGTCATTAAATGCGTATGTTCGACAGGCGAATTGCAATTTGCATTGCAGTATCATAATAAGTAGTTTGCTCGTCTCTTCATTTCGTGCCGTTCACTCGTGTTCACACTTTCGTCAGCTTCGCCCTTCTCCACTCATTCTCTCTCTCTCTCTCTCTCTCTCACCTCCCACTACATTACTCTTGCGATTTTCTCACACTCCTATCTACCTCGTACTGTTGGAAAAAATCCAAACATTTGAGCACGCGATGCTTGTAAATAGTTGAACGGGTTGGAATTCGATTTGTTTAAAAAAAGAAATCTATAGCTCACGATGCTACAAATAATAATCCGAGTCGATATTCAATATAAACGTACTCGCGGTATTTTCTGTCAACACATAGAATTGAGATGCCAAACAGGAGTTTCACTCTCTTGTTTAGAAATAACATTACGAGATCCAAAGAAAATTTTCGATGATATTTAACGATTAATCATCGGTTGATTGGCGTAAGTAGAACAGATTGTGTGATTGACAATCCGATACTTTAAGAGAGACCTCATACAAATACCTTTGATAGTATTTTGTCCTTATTTCAAAATTGATTAATTTTCTTTACGGATTCACAATGAAGTTTCTTCAAATAAAATATTTCTCATCAGTGGATATACCAGATTATGTTTATTATCGATAACCCACTAAATCAATGTTTAGTCCATCCCAAAAATCATGAAACTTGATAAGAAATAAAAAATCTGGCAAAAAAAAAAATAATAAAAAATAAGGCAAGATTTTAAAAACATATTTTAAGAGTGATATGACACATAAACTATTGAATTTCGAATAAAATATTTTTTATTTTAAAACCAGCTTCAATTGACTAAAAAGACTTCAAACATTTTACCTAACGAGGTTCAGATTTAAGATTTAAGAGGTTATTATAACGAATTCACAACATTTTTATATTACTATAAATCTGTCGACAATTAAGTTACTACCTACATTAAAAACTGTATTGTACAAAGAAAAATAAAATATTTTTAAAAAATTTCGATTTATTGTGATATGAATACGATTTTTGAGTGTAAATTTTTAGTTAGAAAAACTTAATATTATTAAAAAATAATTTTTGAAAAAAGGAGTATGCGTAAGAATCAAATGAATTATAAAAATTAACCCATAAATAATGAATAATTTATTGGGGTTAAATGAATTTACTATTAAAATCTACTATTAAAATTTACCATTAAATCTATTTTAAAAATATTTCTAAAATACGAAATGGATTTTAGCAGTTTAAAAGTTTTGCTGAAAATAAAAAGAAAAGAAGTAATGGTAAAAAAATTTGAAATAATGATATAGAAATATAATTTGTTTATTTCCATTTAAAGAATAGTAGTGATGTACTTTGAAGTTGAAAAAAGTTTCAGTTGCTATTTTGTACGTATAAATAGAAATAGAACTGGTTGATAGGGGGGTTGATATATTTTCACTGATAACCCGTATATTGAAAAGTAAAAAAAGTTCAGAATTTGTAAAGGAATAAGAGCGACAAATGTGAATGAAAATAAAGATGGAAAAATGGCAAAGGACAAAGCAGACGCACGCACGCATCGGGAAAAGCCACTGGTGAAGTAACTTGAGAGAGTGAGCTGTTCAAATATTTATTCGCTCACTGTTCAAATAAAAATGCGCGTGTCCGAGAAGGGCAAGAAAGGGAAAGCAAAATTGGCGCCAAAATAAATCTGAGGCAAGCAATAACTCAAAAAAAGAAACATCGGGTGTATCGGTAAATTTCATTCTAATCAATGGGTGGGTGGGCGGTGGGGGATGGGGAGGGACGGAGAGGACGGCCGCGATTCCCTCGACTCGGGTCGTCTGCAAATTGCATTTTTCTGCACGGCCTAAAGGAGCCGAAAAAAAGCCGCAGAAAAGAAATGACTCATCGCGGCCGCGCTCTTGTTTACGACGATAATGAAAAATCGCGCTTCTCTAATAAACGCCACGAAGAGAGCGAGAGCGAGTGTTAAAGCGAGAGGCTCGCTCTCTCCTCGAGCTATTTCGCGAAGGTGAAAAACGTGGGGTGGGCCAAATGGGGAGATGAAGAAGAAAGAGCCTAGGGACAGTGCAAAAAGTCACGAAAGACGAAAGCGACGTTAAAAGTGTAAGGGGTGCCTGGGCTGCACGGGCACCGCATTCACGAGTGGACGAGTGGGCGAATGGGCGAATGGGCGAATGGGCGAATGGACCGACCAACACCCATGCACACGGACTCGCCAGAAAGGTTCAAGGGGGCAAATTCGAAACGAATTCTTTTGTTTCGAGTTCTCCGCAAAAGGAGCAAGAACCAAGTTAAAAAAGGGAGAGGCACACACATCTATATCCTTCCTCTCTATCCCTCTCCGCTCGGCGGATGATGGCGGAAAGCGAGAAGGAGAGTGGAGAATGGCAGGAGCGAGCATTGCGGAGCACAACATACCTCCGTGCCTCCACTCGTGCACGTACACGGAGGCCTATTTCTATGTGTGCAAGTCCGAGAGTGCGCGGTGGAGAATATAAGGTTTTATTTTCGAAATTTATGATTGTCAATAAATTTTAAAAGCGCTCCGTCTGGGGCCCTAAGGGCAGCTCCAAACGCAGAGAAAGAAAGAGCGAGAGGATCTCCGCAGACCGCAAAGTTTGTCTCTCCTCCTTCTTCCTCCTCCCTTATATTCTCTTCCCTTCTCTCTCCCCCCTCCTCCTCCTCCTCGACCGGCCTGGCTGCCCCCGCTTTTTCGTCTCGCGTATATATATATATGAGACTGCGCAAGGTAAGGCCCCTATGGGGATATTCGGCTTTAGCGCGGTTAATTGCGTTCAGTGCTTGCACTGCACCGCGCGCCTGTATTTTACAACCGCGCGCGATTTTCATCCTTTTTTCCCTTCCGCTCCACCTCCGAGTCTCCTCTCCCTCTTTTACCCCTTCCCTTTTCCCTCCTGCCTCCGATTCCTCTGCACTTCTGTTTTAGGCTGCTCCTCGCGATGTTTAATTGTTCGTCCGGTTTCCAAATCACTTCGCGCCAAGAGGACCAACCGAGGCATTCGCCCCGGGGATTTTTACCGTCTCAGCTCACTCCAGGAATTCCGATTTATCACGTGGAGCTGATGCTTGTAAAGGTCGATGAGGTATTTCGCGGTTCCGTACGATTGTGTAAGAGTCCCAGCGCTCGGATAAAAATGCCCAGCTTCGCACAAAATGACACGTCAGGTCTCCTTGAGGTCTCTCCGAGTTCTCTCCCATCCGATCCATCCATCCTTCCTCTTTTCCTCCGACCTTAACCTCGTCAAGCATTTGAGGTGCTCGTAGTGGACCAGGTAGATTAAATAGCAGCTACTTATAATGTCGGTATCGCAATGACAAATCCATTTAATTGCGTATTCTGGCTCTCTTCCGACCCTCCGGATCCTCGTGTCAAGTTCCAACGCATGTTGCAAAGGGCGAGTACGACTCGGACAACCGGTGGTTAAGAAGTCTTGCAGCTTCCTTCTGCCCCTGAGAGCTCTGGCGATTTTCCGTGTGCCATCCCCTTCCAACCTCCCTTCATCTTGGGCACATCGGTGCACTCGGCAATTCGCGCTATACGAAAATCGATATTTCATGACTAATCACCAGCATTTCGGAGGCGTGGAAAAGGCCTGGTTATTTATCTCGTCGCCCCGGGACGTCGCTCGCTAAAAATGTGAGGAGCGGGGCGGGGGGACGAGATCCAGAAAGATGCTGCCGTTTCTCGCTCCCGTTCCCCCGGGCTTCGCACCGATTCACAAATGCTTTTTCCTCGGATTCTTGGCGGTGAGGGAAGCTGGACGCGCAGGACCTGTGCCGAACCTGCTCCGGAGGCTTATCTTCGCGAATCTGTCGAGGACTTTGTTGTCGACTGGCGAATCCGATACCCGATACTCTATACTCCTCTCTTTTGTCTCTTCCCAACCTTTCTTGCAATTTTACACTATTTTTCAACTTAATTAATACCGAGCAATTCTCTGACATTTGTTCCTTCGAACAGTGAGCAATGACATTAGCGTAATTTTTTTCAAACTTTCAAAAAGTATGCAGTGAAGGGACTTTAAAATATCTTACAAGTCATCTATTAGTTTCATTCATTTTCAGAAATTTATCATATAATTTTTATATGATAAATCTATTTTTACTTATCCAACCTTGTTTCTAATACGTTTTTCATAATTACACAAAAGATAGAATTCTTAAATTAAAATTTTTTTTAATAAAAGAACCATTTTATTTTTTTAAATATTTAATTAAAAACTGCCAAAGGTGATAATTTATATATTTCTATGTATATATCAATTGCACTATGTTCGATTGAGTTTAATATTCAATACTACTTCTTGTGATTTATTAGCTATAAGTTTTCTTCGATTCTATCTATATTCATCTTCGACTGCCATTATTGAACTATGTATCTCATTTGTTTGACTTTTGATGATGTTTTGTATATCTACCATTCCTGCACTCAAAAAAATATTTTATATTGTAAACATTACTTGCTAAAATATATATAATTTTCATAAAATTTTCAGAAATTTTACATATGCAAGTATTTTTTTTAAGCAGAAATTTTTAACTTTCAGCTTGAATGAAAAGCTCTGAACTTTAAAGATTCTGGCAACGTTTGAAGGACTTTTCGAAAGAAAGGGGTAAACATAATCAAAACAAGTTATACATATAGTTTGTGTTGTGGAGAAATTGCATTATTACTCGACAGTAAAAAGGAAAAGCATTTTTCCTGCAGTTTACTGCCAATACCAATGAGTTTGCTAATTTTATTAAGTGATCAAAAATAAGATCTCAAGCTTGGAGTAGCACAGTCTAAGATAGAGAGTGGTAATGGTAGAAATTCAGAAAAAGCTAAGATTGGGCTGGTGCACCAGGAGACTTAAACCTGAAAATCGATCAAATTTTTTGAATCACTAAGGAAATAAGTTAATAAGGATCACGAAGAGGCTTAAATACTCACAACCCGCAACCTTACATACAATAGGTGAACGAGATACACGGGGTAATCTGTACCGAAATGATTATTCATAATCAAGTTCAATCTAATGTCCGCAGGATGACGAAGCTCTTTCCCTCCTTCTTTCTCACTCCTTCATGCATAACTTTTCGATCGGCCATATAATATTTCTCCTTTCAGGAGTAGCGCATCTCTTTCTCTCGCTTGCTGCGGAGTTAAATTAATTAAAAACCCGTACTTCTCTCTGTCTTTTTTTCTCATAAGAGTTCGGAAAAAGATTCCCCGACTCGATTACCATTATTGAACATTACGTTTTGTTCTTAACCCGCGTGTAACCTCTTTCCTTCCATCATCTATTTCTCCAGACGCGCCTCGTGTGTATACTTTTCTTTCTTGCTCTTTCTCTCTGTCATATCATTAGTCGAAAAAGACGGGCAACAAGGGGAAAGAAGACAGGACGAAAAGGAGGGAGAAAAAGAGAAAGAGAGAAAGATTGAGATAGAAGTGGAGAGAAGACCAAGACTCTCAGCCAATGACTTACCGATTCTTGTTCCCACAATATTGAAAGGCGTCGAGTCATCATTTTGAGTTCGAGAGATGAAAGAACATTATTATTCCAATTTTAAAGGATGCAAGAGAGACGGTGAGGGGGTGGGGTGGGGTGGGGTGGGGAGTGGGCGAGTGGGGTGCGGAGAGAAAAAGAGAAAGAGGGAGAGCCATCAACCCTTTTGGATCTCAATGGACTATCTCTCCGGTCTTATCTTCCTCTTCTTTTTCTCCTCCATCTTCCTCCTCCTCCATCTCTTACTCCTTCTCGCGCCCGACGTTGCATCCATGTGTCGACTCGTTACTCTTGTAGCCTTTAAAAATTCCGAATGCATCGTTATTCAAGCTTTTTGTGCAGCGCTCGCGCCTCCGTTTTTGTTTTGTTTTTTTTCCGCAACCTGTCATGTGTACGAGATATCGCGGGCCCCCATGTGCTTTACGCTCCTGAATTCTCTCTCTCTCTCTCTCTCTCTCTCTCTCTCTCTCTCTCTCTCGAGGACTTTCCATATTTATACACTCTTTTACACGCGTTTACCCCGTGTCACTACACTGGAGCTTTTTTGTGAGTTACTCACGATATAATTTTAGTTCGTGAGAGTGAATTGCTGGAATTTCATAAGCGCGTATCCTGTCGATCGCGACGAAGAAGACGTTGTTGTCTCTTGTTCTTACGCAAACACAGAGACGTGTTCCTGGATTTCCTTTCTGCCTCCTTTTTTTCATCTTCTCCATCAGTAGTAATAAATACACTTTTCTTTACTCGTAAAGTTTTAATGATTTACTGAAAAATTTATGTGTAATAGTTTATGTCAATAATAGTAGCGACTTTACGTTTCACCAAAGAACCATTTACGTTTCTTTCTTGACTCTCTGAACTTTTTTACTTTTCCTTGTGCTCTTGCCAGGAATCATAATTCTTACGCATACACCGTTCGTATATACTTACATAAAATTTAAAAAGATTGCACTTTACTAATAAAACTTTCTAGAATTAACATTTGAAAGACTAGGAATTAACTGTTAGTCAATGTTGTGCTAGTTTAGCTCAGTGCATTCATTTTTTTTATTATTATAATACCGATTTTTCACCTCTACATATGTTATTAAATATTTATGTATCTATATTTTAAGCCATCGTGGACAGAAAAAAATCAATTTTAATTCCTCCATTCCAATATTTATAAAACCACTCGTATTCCTCGATAAACAGTACCGCATTGATTGTGTAAACATTTTCAAATGTAATAAATTTATCGATAAACAGTATCCAAAAAAAATTCATGCCAGCGAATACGATGATGGAATTGAAGTGGAAGAAAAAACACTGTATACATAATCAATATAAACACGTAATCTTATACACAATGACAATTTTTAAAACGAGATTTGAGAAAATATTGATATCGTGATTTAAAAATTGAATCCACTGCTGACCATTGGCCTCATAAGTAATTCGTACGGAGAGGAACATTTTGGCGAGGGGGGCGGGGGTAAAGATCTTACCTAAGGCTGATTGGCCGTATAATCCCCATTAGGCCTCCACGAATCGATTAGATTTCCGCGTCTGAGTTCGCCCTCAATATATTCAAATAATCAAACAATGGACCCTGCCGCTCAAACGGCGTCTCTATCCCTTTTGCCTTATCTCGCAGCCTTTATCTCCATCTCTCTTAGTCGTTCCCTTTTTATCGCGTGTCTCTGGTCAGAGTACACATATCCGCTCACGTACTTGTCGCACACAGATAATCTCACAGGTGAGCACACACAGGTGCATCGTATGAATACACGTGCGCGCGCGCTATTATGAGCACGAGCATATTCGCGCAGAATAACAAATTTGAATAATCATAATAACGATATAATGCTCGTTAAGAGGTAGAAAGTGTACGAAGACGAGGAAAAAACAAAGAAAATATTCGAGTCCGCTCGATGGCAGTTATGGGAAGCCGGTATAACTAACAATCGTGTACTTGTCGCTCGGTTGTACGTACCTTACCTGAAGATTGGAAGAGTGCAACCACCTCGACCTCCCTCTTCCACCGGTGCCAGTCATACATCAGGTACACCACCACCGTCTTTAAGGAGCATTCTATACCTTAATTTCGATAAAATCAATCCTCATTATCGTTGATCTTCCTTACAAATGTCCGGGCATAAATACAAAGTCAAAAACGCATAATTTAAAATCCAGAGTCTCGAAATCGATTTCTTATTTATTATTCTCATTTCTTACAGCTCCAAGGTAATTTTTATCATTATTAAATACTCAGTTTTAGCTCACATTTAAATATCATCAAAATCATTGATGATATTTAAATGCTCTCACTTTGAAAATTCGAAACGTATTCGGTGTTAAAAATATTTTGATCTGAAAATATTATTATTAAAGTGTATAGGATCAAAGGCTAAGATATTCAGTGCTATAAATTCCAAAACCTTTACTTTACGTATTCTCATACCATTATTACCTGCCGGATATCTATGGGAAGAAAATGAGACTCTTGGCAGAAATTGGAGTTTCTCTGATGTTTAGGCTAAACTCTACGTATTTAAAATGGCTTATTTAATGCCTTACTTCAAATAAGTTTTACACCACTGGGTGTTAATTTTTCACTGTGCAAATCTGCATTCCTTCGGTTTATTCTTTAAGGCTTTTATTGCATCTACCTTGAGCTGGGCTTTGTTTTCCTTATTAAATCATTAAAATAAATAATAATTGTTAATTCCTAGAGGGTCTACAATTATCTTAGCCTATTTTTTAAAACCACTGTTTTGCTCAATGTATTTTTCATTTTTAAATATTAGATAGAAGATTAATGGTAGAACTACTGAAATTATTGTAAAATATGGAATTTTTCAATTAAAATGGATAAAAATCAATTAACGTAAAATGGATATCTAATATTCCAGTTGTTTACACGAAGTAAAAATTTCATTCGTAAGTCCAGAGAGGGTGTAGCTAACGGATTTGCAATTACGTTTACATCGAAAGGATAAAAAGCAAATGTTTTGCTTTGTACAATGTAATTGCATAAGAATAATGTCCTTCTTAAAGGAACATTCAAGTGCAAGCAATATTGCATAGAATTCGAAATCTAAAGTTACAATTATGATGATGATAATAATGTACAAGATTGGAGTTTTAAAGATTAAATGCAATTACGGGCTCAGCTTTAGATAAGAAGCGGAGATCAGGGGGAGAGAGAGATTGAGCGATACAGTTTGCTTGTGAATCGAGTAAACAATTGAAGCGTAAGAAAAGTAATTTTATTATACATTCCAAGTATTGAACTATTAGTTAGGTAAACAAGCGAGTTGGGGAAGTCAAGTGAAGAGCTTGGGCCGGAATAAGTTATTACCGAGGCTGGTTATTGTGGTAAGAAATCATTAGGACTGCAGGAGAATCGAAGTGAGCGATGCCAGGGTGCATAACAAGGCATAAAGCGTGATCCTCGGGAAAAAGCTGCAGTTCTCCGGAATATCTTTCCGAGTGCAAGTACTTCTCGTTGCCTTCGGAAATCCGGAAGCCGTAAACTGCAATTCCTCGGGCGCAGCACCGAGATTCGAGTTGGACAGCAGTTATCACAACGGCTAAGTATGGCGGTATGGCTGGTAATGGCGAACTCGTTTACAGAAATCGCTCTCTCTCTCTCTCTCTCTCTCTCTCTGTCTCCATACTTTCTTGGAATTAAAGTTTCAGCGCTGCTGGTGTGCCGAACAATGCGCAACGAATGACTCGATGTGTTTCGTCGCCGCCGCCGTCGTCGTCTGGAGGACGATGGCCCGAATACCACGACTCGGAGGAGGGAGGAGGACGGATCTTTCTTCGAAAGGGAATCTCAAAAGTAATTTGTCCGTCGATAGTCCATCTCCGTTCATAAATAAATCATTGCTCCGCGAGATGTAATCGTTAGGCCCGATCTTCTTTCTCTTCTGTCTGTCTCGCGCTGACGCTTATGCGCGCGCCGATAATAATTCAGAAACAATAAACAAAGTGAATTCCATCTTTTCGCGATACCCTTCTTTTCTATACCTTTCCCCCTCTTTTAATTCTCTTTCTCTCTCTCTCTCTCTCTCTCTCTCTCTCTCTCTCTCTCTCTCGCTCACTCATTCATTCATTCCTCCACCTGGGGCGTCGCGCCACCAGGCCAATTCTTAGAATCCCCTCTCCCACTAATAATTTCCAATACAAATGCGAAGGTGCAAAAAATTAGTTATACTTTTGACAGTTTCACCTGATCAGCGTCTCCTCGGAAATTGAATACCGGATACTTAGGGTGACGGCGGTCCAAGTCACCATGAAAAATGCACCGTCTCGCCATGCAAATTCTGTTTGTGCGAGCCCGTATACTTTCTTCCGTCTTTTTCTTTCTCTTTCAATATCAAATGCACTAAAATTTGAAACATTTCAACTCCCGTGTATTCATTCGAAGTTACATACCTTTGTCAAATATCTTAACGCATAATGAATCTTCTCAATATTCGGAAATCTGCAAATCTTTTTTTCAACTAATTTCTCGACACTCTTACTAAATTCATTAACAAATAATTATATTTTGTTTATTACTTTTGAGAAAATTACTTTTGACAATAGTATCAAACAAATTTTTATGGTTTCAATCAAGTGTGTTACATTGATGTATTTCAATTTCTTTGTTATTTTAATCTTACGTACTACGTCTAAGAAAATGTACCATCTCTAACATTAGACGCTATAAATTATCTTAAATATTTAAAAGAAATCATAAAGTTTATTTGGTTCGAAAAGAAAGATAATGCAATTAAAACTAAATGCAATCTATTGATACTGCATGATAAACAAATTAAGAAAAAAAAAATATATTGATACGGAATCCCATATGAGTTTGAATGGTAAATACGTTAATTTACACTGGAATTTAATCTCTTCTAGAGGATACGTCGATACAAAAATATAAATAAATGCGTTTGTTTGATTCACAAGATTTTGAACAACTCTTCAAAATTTAAATTGTTACTTTTTATCGTTTTTTTCACTTTTTATAATATATGAGTAATACTATACTATATCTCTGTATTATACAATATGGTTGAGTATAAATATTAAGCTTATTATAGGGCGCATATAGGTTTTGAAATCTGTGAATATAGAGAAACAGAAATGAGCTAAAAGGAGAGAGTCAACATGTGCACAAATACATAGAAACATATCTCGAATCGAAGCACCTTCGATTCATTTAAAAGATATGAATCTGTACGCTCGAAATATGAATATTATACGTACGTATATTGGTGTATAGGTATAATGTACTTGTGTCTTTCAGGATAGGAGAGAGAGAGAGAGAGAGAGAGAGAGACTAAGAAGAATGGGGAACAATTATAATTGACAGAAGCGGGTAAAAAAGAAATTGATTTCTCTTGGTTCTGTAGATAAGTGTGCACGGGCACGTCTCTGATTGACGTGTATTTCGATTTTTTTCGCCTTTACGGAATGTATCATTACGGATCCTTCGAGGGTGGGAGAGATAGAGTGAAAAAAAGGACAAAAAGAATAAAATGCGTCGGCTTTTTCTTCTTTCTTTCTTTTCGAGATATAGACGATTCCCTCCTTCTCTGCGTCCTTTTTCTGTCGTCGAAAAAGGCCCCGTGGCGTGTACATATATACACACAGGAGAATATCCCGTTTGGTTACACGTCAGTTTGAAGAATTCTTCACGAGTCAGAAAAATGAGCATCGTCATGATTTTTGAAAGTAAAAAATGAAGAGAACCGTCTCTGCTCCTCTTCGAAACTGCTGGACCTGGACCCCTTCGAATGTACTCATATAGGCATAAATGTATCGGTAAGGCCCTTTACGCCCTCTTTCCACCCTCGACCGATCCCTCTTCCAACCTATAGAGCTTTAAATCCCCTTAAAAACCCTTCGCTTCAAACACTTTCGCCAATGTAGGTGACCCGAGATACGGCCAAGTTGCATGAAATTTTGAACCATCAGAACAAAATTCAAATCTAAACACACCCATTCGAGCCATTTTATAAATTAATTGCTTGTGTAGCTTTCGTTAGAGGATTCAGATGGTTCGATCGAAAAGAGAAATTCACGCGTAGATTTATCTATATCGATCATGCATCTGATTAATTAAATTTATCAATTAACATTATACCCATAGAAATATGCCAAAATAACATATTGACCTTAGTATATATAATATATATATATATATATATAAATAATAAAAAAAATTCGTAATGTCAGTGTATTCTTTTACAGAAGCAGATGTACTAAGAAATTAAGAGTAGTGCAATATACGGAAAACCATAGTAAAATAAAACACATTACACTTTTTATTTTACATTTAAAATTTTATAGTTTATTTGTATTTAAAAACAATTTTCTCTGCTTCACAAAAAAAGAGCCCCTGCTTTATACTGAAAAGATGAAATAAAAAAGTTTAGTTAAAAACATGACTTACAAAGCCCATGAAAATTTGATTATATATATTTCAAAATTGAAGAAGAATACGAGGAAAGCTTACTTTAACTCGATTCAACTCCCCCAAATTACTCTTATTGCTTCTATTTATCATGAGTAGAATGAGCTGTTATTTTCAATTGATAGACAAAGTAATGAGTCAGCAAACGAAATATCAGTCTGGATAAAAATTTGTTATTCTGTATTTTATATTTTATTTCATGATTAAATAAAAAATATTTAATACAATACCAGAGATATATTAAAAAAAAATTTTAATTTTAATTGGGAAGGCCTTACCCAGTGCGAAAAATAATACACAATAATATAAATTACAGAAATTAAACACAATGTGAATGTTTATGATAGATACAACAAACCTTCATCTTAATTACAATTTGTCTCCAAAATTGAAATTTGATTCATCATTGAATTATGTATTGGTCAATTAGTAACATAATACCAATTTTTTGTTATAGTAGATCTTTAAAAAAAACGAATAATAATATTTGCCAAAAAAAAAAATGCAAATAAAATATATGTAAAGATATGTTTAAAAATCTATTATTTTGATTTTTTACAAATTATCAAAAATAAAACAATTTTCAAAAATTTATTATAACATTTTTACACCCAATAGCAATATCAAGTTTTATTTTATGCTTGAACCATTAACATTACAGTATTTTTATAGGAGTAAATTTTATTGCATAAATATTGAAAATAATAAAAATATGTTACAGTATAAATTTATTTTTATATCTCAGGTATTTTTTCAAATGTTTTTTAGTTAAAAATTAAATTTATAGGTAAATTATACATACATGTTGTTATATTAAAAATATTTTAAGTATAAATTGAATTCGAATAAACGAAACATGACTTGTATAAAATTAGTTGGACTTTATTTTATACATCATTATTGATGAAGCATAAATAATTTTTGGCAAAACTTAGAGATATTTTTTTTTCAAAAATGAATGCGAATGATTAATTTCAAATTGATGAATTTAATATTTATCAATAATTACAGACGTAGCAATGGATTATGGACTCATTTGTTGGATCATTGATGTTTTCTTTTTGTAATTTTGTAATATTTTCAACAAACACGAATTAATGATGGTTTTAACAATTTATTTCAATCATAGACAAACGGTAAAAAAGGTTCTTGACCTTTGCCCGAGCCTAAACCCTTGGCAAACAGGTGAGATTAGGTAGAAGTTTTTCTGACCTCAGAAATAAAAAATCAATTTTTCATATCAATGATGGCTCGTCAAACGAGTGTTAACCGTCGATGCAGAGGAAATAAGCATCTCAAAGTAAACTATTATGTACCCACTTACGAGAGGAAAAGACGACGGAAAAGCGACTAAATAGGTATGGCCGATTTTCCGTATTAAGCAAAAAAAAAAGAAAACTCTGTTTTTTTCGAATTCTACCCAGGTTTGACCACTATTACTTGAAACAAAAACCACACTCGCGAGTCTTTAAAGTAAAGGGTTTAAAAAAAAAAAAAAAAAAAAAAAAAAAAAAAAAAGCGACGAGGAGGGGAGTTGAATAGATAGAGAGCAACAGAATGAGAACGAGAGAGAGAGAGAGAGAGAGAAAGGAGATCTCAAGAGGTACGTTAGTACGAGCAATTAATCATATTTCGAAAATCATTCCACACAGAGATCTCCATGGCCAGATATAGAGGAGCTGCGCCAGTCTCCGAAACATCAAAGTCATAGTGCAAGAGACGACGACTCTTGAATTGTCGGTATACATGTGTACGTGAGGAAGAATCTCCGAGACGAGAAAAATCGGTGTAGCTATTGAAATCGAGATACAGCGGACACGAAAATGAAGCCCTTGGGTACCACCTCACTCTCCTTTTTTTTCTCTTACATAAGAGCAGCATTCAAAAACTCTTGGTGCTCTCTTGTTTTTCATCAAAATTCTCAAAGAAAACTCTGATGAGCGTTGCGTAAACAGAATTTAAAGCGGTCTACTTCTCTGATGTAAATTTGAAATTAAATTTTCGAAATTCTTCTTTCCTCTTTCAGGTCAGCATCAACAGTCCGAGTCACTCAACTTTTCAGGCATAGCGGTATCTAATATATTAAGTAAATTAACTAATGAATTTTATTGCACCCACAAAAATCAAAAAATGCCTTAAAATTTATTTCAATGTATTTAAATCTTGAGATTGTGTCAAAAACATTATTGAGATCGATAATTAATTCATTCACTTATTAATGAATGAATCATTAATTTTATTTAATGATTCCACGATAATAAATTTTGCACAAAGAATTCTTTATATTGCAATTGTCAATACCATAATTCACGTGTAAAAATAATTTATTGTATGCAGTATTACGAGATATTAATCGAATTTTAAAAACAATAAAGGAACAAATGTTTAGTAGAATTGAAGAAAGTTCATCTCAAGGAGCGGATAATTTTATTTTTAAAATATTACTCATTAATGCAATTTAGGTTTCTTTTTCTTATTAATCCGTCAGTTATATTTATTGGATATACACAAAATGAAGTACTTATCTATATTAATAATAATTAGAGCAAAGTTTAATCAGGATATTTTAGAGACCAATGCGCAAAATTGCATATAATGCGCATGCAAAATAATATAGCCGACATTCTTCCGAAACGTATTTCGCCACGTTTGAGCGTAGTTACGTTTAAATTCCACATATGAATTTCGCTCGTCTAAAAAAAATTGCAGAGCTCGAAAGGATTTAAAATGCAGAAAAAGGGCGAATACGAACGCAAACTGAAATTCTCCGAGTCTCGAAAACATATTATACGTTTGTATGCTTGTTCGAGTTTCCCTCGAAAAAGCCCTTAGCCGTGCTTTTTGGTATATGGATAATGCTTTTTACGATTCAAAGCGCGTTAAAGTTATACTTAAAGGCGAAACAACGCGAACAATTCTCAAACTCGACGTCTCGACTCGGTCCTTCTTGTTTTCCTTCTCTCTCTCTCACTCCGTCTTATTCTGCTTGCATAGCGCGCAATTATAGCCAATTTCGCGTAAACGAGAGCAGAACAATCAAATAACCCGCGCACGCGCGTATATGCGAGAGAAAGAGGAAGAAAGAAGTGCAGAAAAACAACGAAAACAAGTCTATTTCGGTGTCTTTCTTGCCTCATCTCCCGCCCTTTTTCCCTTTCGCTCTCACATCGAATGCATACGGCCGATTCCAAATGCAATTGTTCGTCAAGTATTAATTGTCCATGTGTCCAATTTCGTCATTCAAATACCTATTATATTTTTTCAGTGTCTGTGTCTAAGTAAGAAAGTATGATTTATAAAAGTTAGCTATGATTCTATTACAATTACGGTTTAATCATAAGCAAACCATACATATCGTACGCTTTTCTGTAAATGCAGCAAGCCATTTTAAAGTACAAAGATTTTAAATAAAATTTCAATTCATCAATAAATATGTAAAATGCAATAAACCTGAGCACTGACATTAAAATAATTTTTAATGTACAATGTATGGAAATGCTGAGAGTATTATGTATGACAGATGAAGAAATTAACAAAATTTTTTCATGGTATTTGTGTTGACAAGGATTTGGAAAAGTGTGCCATGATCTGCAGAAGTATGAAAAAATCAATTTCCACTATTGAATAGTTAATGATTCATCAAATCAATCAATTTCTTTCAGAATAATCAATATATATTATACGAACTATAACGCAAAGGGTCCGGTGTCTGTTCTATCTTGCCGACACTCGCAGAGTTTACTGCCAAGAATTTTTAAATTTTGTCACGTTCGCTTTTAAACACAGTAATTTGTCCCACCTCTGCTCTAAGTTCGTGTTGATCTCGCCCAATTCCTTCTCTCTCTCTATCTCTCTCTCTCTCTCTCTCTCTCTCATCCACTGCCTTGCTCGAGGTTACGCATGTTGTGTCTTTCTGTATTTCTCTAATGCTTTTGGTCCCTATTTTCATTTCTCCTTATTCCACTCGAATGCATAGAAACATATTTATGTTAAAACTAAAATGTAAAATTGATTGGAACTCTATGCAGCAGTGCTTTCTTATTAACTTTTAAATGAAATGTATACAATCGCTAATTATTAGTTACACATATGCACATTAAGGTATTCAATACAATCAATAATTGAGTTTAAATATTCTTTAAAGTTTTGTTATTAATCATTGTTAACGTTTAGATTAATATGATAAGAGTAATTCATTTATTATTAATGAAAATGTAATTAATTTAATGCTTTCAACTTTTATATATTACACGTGTCATTAATATTTGTCTTAAAAAAAAATACTGCTTCGCGTATTATCGATAGCTCTGAAAATTTTAAATTTTATGCCAATAAAAGGCGAGCGAGTAATTCACAGAAATATTAATACTGTATTAAAGCAAGCAATTTTTACTGGATAACAAAATTCTTGGATTAAAACTTTGCTTGTCAATCGTACTGCACAAGGGAATTAATGGTAGTGCATAAAAAATGAAACCCGATGAAAATGTTTTTGCTCGACTTATCGAAGAATTGAAATTTTCTGGCATCGTGACGAAAGATTGGGAGGATTAGGCATGCGACGAATAATGGAGGAGGCCGGGGTCAACGAATGCCCATAAGAAGTCATAGGTTTGGAGGGTAGTGTGCCAAGGGAAACACAGAGAAATACTTTGTATCTGTGTGCGGCCGCTCACGTACCACCTCTCGATATACTTTTCTCCCTCTTCCCCTTTCCTTCCTCCTTTCCGCATTTTCGAACCGTCGGCGAGAGATACATCGGAGCTCGAACCATCCCTCAGCTTTTTTGCAATTATTTTTTTCGACTTCGAAATTCGAATCGACCTTTTCTCCGCGCCGAAGATATTACCTTTATTTCGAAATTATAACATCTGCTGCGATACGGCGGATCAACTCTCGTCTCGTTCCTTCATCCCTTCCCACTCCCAACCCGTCCAATAGTTTCGCAGTCGCGTCGAGATGCGCTTCACCGGGGCGGTCATGTAATAAACCAAATAAGAAAACAAAAAAAATAATGCAACTCGATCGACAGCGAAATCGACAGCGAGGGAAGGATTATTACCACAGATTGTCCCACACGTGTCTTCTAATCTGTCCCGGGTATTTCGATGCCGGACTAAGACGGGGTGCCCCGGTAAGACGAAATCGGAAGGTCGTCTTTGGCGCCCTTGGCTGCTGTAACTTGCCATTTCGCGAACAAATGACTCCGCGGCCCGAATTGTACACGAGAGCCAAGTCGGTATCTAGTAAACATTAGAAAACCTGGAGTCTGTTTCCGGTCCCGTGGCTCCTCGAGGTCCTGGTCCAGGCCGTCTCTCTCATTCGCTCGGGGTGGATATTGTGGGAGCAGCAACAGGCTATGGGAATGGAAACAAGGGAGAGGGGAGCAAGGAAAGAAATGGAAAGGAGCAGCAAAAGGACGAGACAAAAGCGAATTGATGGGGCGAGTCTAGAGAAATGAGATGCGGCCAAGGAAGAAGGATGAGCAAAAGGAGAAGCTGGAGAGAGAGAGAGGAGGGGAGGGGGAGAAAGAGAGCCAGCGAGTGGGGGTGACAGCGGCAGCAAATCGCGATACCGGACTATAATGTTGTGGGTACGCGGCGCGAGGGTCTGTCTCTTTTCAAATAATTCAAAAACCGGCCGATCGAACACATATATTCCTGGGGCCAGTTCTCCCTTTCGCACCGTGTAATTATCGTGGGGCCTCCTCGGGCCCGGGCCCGGGCCCGTGTGGGTCGGTGAGCAAGGCATCCCTCCCTACGAAACCCGAAAGTGGGGTTGGGGAGGGGTGGCCAGTGGTGCGCAACCCGAGACGCGCAACCCGTTGTTTCATGCACCAAGTTATGCAGTCCCGGTGCCGACGTCCAAACGCTTCTTCTCGATTCCGATGCCATTTGTCGTCCTGGCGAGATTGGGGCTTTTCCCCAACTCGTGCCACTACTATTATCATTACTAGCCTCAGCTGTCGTTCAGACCCTCAGCTGCACACCGGAGACCAACTTTTTGCCCAAACCATAAACGGCGGATTCGATTTCTGATTGCGATTTGTGTGCATTGTAATGACTCTAATGCGATTCGATGTAGCTCTCCTTCTCCTCATATTTAACTGCATCCTTCGGAGATTATTGGAATCATCTTAGACGTCGTATCGGCCAATAATGGTAGGCAAACAACTCTCCAGTTTATCTTGTACGTAATCTCTACTAATTTTAGAATGGACATGTAAGTGGATGGACCCGTTGCTCTTGTTGTTGAATTTAAGCATTGCTTCTGTTTATGTTTTTAAATATTACAATAATTAAAGCGATTAAAACAATTATTTCCAGTCTACTCATACTTCTGTACATTCGATTCGAGCAAAAAATGTTAAAAATATGAACGTCAAAATTCATTTGTCTCCCTGTAAACTTTGGTTTGTTCATTGCATACATTCTCGATGATGCACACATATATCTTACATTGTTAAACCTTAAAAAATATATTTTTATTTATTCTACTTGATAAAGTAATATCATCAACATCGATTATGAAACTAGCAGCTATTGTATTTTTCAAGTTTTTTACTCAAAATACAAGTATAGTATACCACACGAACATGAATTTATAATTATTAATATTTGATGTAGTGTTTTAAAATCTTTTGAAATCTGATTTATTACTTCGGTATTAAAATCTGACCACAAAATAACTAATGATATTAATAGAAATATAGCTTTTGATTTATATTAACTATTATTTCCCAGCTAAAACGTGACGGATGCGTAAGCTAATTTTTAGCTACGTTTCAATAAATCAATTAATCTACTTTTAAAATTTATGCCGAAAAATTTATACAAACCATACAACTTTTAATAACGTAATTAAAAACTATTTGTATTTCAAGTTTTAAAAAATCATTTTGATTTATATTTCAACACATAATAATTTAACTCCATGCTTGCATATAGTTGATATTTATTTATTTATTTTTATTCATTTCATTATTTTTAAAATAATTTTGAAGAAATATAAAATTATTAATTCTGAAAAAATATTATCTAAGGCTATTCGATATGTTATTATAAAAATAATAATGCTCATCACTGCATTCATTTTTCATGTATAATCTTACAAACCCACAAGGACAAAATCCTTAGAGACGCATATATCCATACATACATAAATATATATAAATATGTATATTTAAAAATAAATACTTTAAAAAAGTTAATAATTTTACAGCACGTGGAGAGTTTTTATAACAATTTTCTAGACGTAAATTTCCTCGATCAAAATATAAAAATACATAAAATTTCTAAAAAATTATTATTTAATGAAAGCTCACGCATAACATTATTTTACAATTTTCTATAAACGCTCTACACAGATTAGATTTTTTCTAAATCTAATAGCTCTATTAATCATTTTCTAGAAATTAAAAATAGAAATAATGACGCAAGATTTTTTTGATGTTAATGTACTCACATATAGAATTAATCCGCTCTGAGATCATTACTTCAAATCTGGTTTATTAACTTTCATTTCCTTTAACTCACACTCACTTATGTACGCTCGCTATTATGGAGATGTAAAATTAAATACACCATAGTTTATAAATATACGGATCAATCAAAAAACTTTACAGCATATGAATAAAAAGTGGACGTTCGACCGAGGACACATAATACTAAACTTAATCTTTCCATATTTTTCTTTTTCATGTTTTTTTATCTTATCAACAAACAAATGATGTGGCTTTCTGTAATCGTGAAATCGCCAGGAAAAAATGCTCGGCTTTATGCTTATCATAAAAATTTTTCAGATTCCTTGATCTATTCAATATCAAGATTTCTTTTCTACAGTTTTTGGATACAAATATCGGATAGTAACGCGATAATTAAACTGACAGTTGACGAATCAAATTTGAAATGCCTAAAGAATTATTTCGAATTTATTTAAAACATTGAAAAGACATTGATTTATTTTATGCGAAAGTAATTATTTAATCTAAGGTCATTATCTCCGGAAATAAGATTATTTTTATTTGTTCTTTAAATATATGTATCAAGATATTAAATAAATATGTGCTTTAATCGGATTTGAATAATAAATTAGCAGATAAACTAATTTCAAAAATTGTTAAAAATTAATATCTTTGTAGATATAAACACGAATGTAGTTACACAATGTTCATTTTAAAATTTAAATTAAAAATTTTAATTATATCTTTAAAATGAATATATTTTTAAGACAATAGAAGCGGCAGTGAAATTCAGAGGCTACACCCACTGTCACTTGAGTGTTCGTGACTGATCTATTCGATGTTTTTTTTACGATGTACTTTTTTTTTGTCTTTGTAAATAAAGTACTTCCGGATGCTCAATATAAAAACTTTTGAGATAAGTATTTCAATCCCTGTAATTGTAGCTCACTTCTTTTTTAATACTGATATAAAATAATAAAGATGAAGAACCTAAATATTATTCCTCATAATTAGTACTTGTAAAAAATATTTTTTGCTTACATTCCGGTATGATGTCGTAATTCTGGATTGTTATTTTATCTAAATAATATAATTTTTATGAAAACAACACATGTAACTTAAATATCTCAAAATATAAACAGGATAATATAATTTAAAAACAAATATGTAATATTTTAAATTGGTCTCTCAAATTCATCCGTTGAATCCTGACATTTTCTTGTTGTTTCTATTATAATTAAGTATCTTCAGATAAATTAAAAGTTTGAAAACGTGGCTTACATATTAATGTATATAAAAAATTACATTGGTTGAAGGGAAAGAATTACGTTGGAAAGTTAATTTTTAAAAAACGTTACTATTCGATCATTAGGATTTCTACGGTGTCGTAAACTCTTTCACGCTTTTCGCCGCTGTTGATTGATGGATCAGTCCAAAGCCCGAAACCCCTTTGAGCCGTGAAGTTGAACTCACGCTCTCCAAGTAAATCAGGGGGTGAAAAAATCATCAAATTTTTGAGAAAGTTAAAGTGAGATGGGACAGAGGCAACTAGGAATGTCAGCGATTTCGTCTACTATTGTTTACCGTTAAAGTAAGGATATTTTTGTTGAAAAAATTTTTTAAAGAATCATAGGTAGCACGAGATGCAAAGAAATACGAAAATGATTAATCGATTTTTTTGATCGGCGCTCCCCTCGTCCTCAAGTAGCACGGAAAGAAAAAAAGGGAGACAGAGAGAGAGAGAGAGAGAGAGAATTAAGTCTACGTCCGTTTTCTACCTTGATCATCAGCTCTTTTTTCCCATGTTATTTAAGCAGTGAAAAAATCGATTCTTTGATGTGCATTCTTTAAATAAGTACATTTTTTAATAATATTAACTCCTGACAGATTTTTTAACTTGAAAGAAGACTCAAAGATTTATGTGTTATTAAAAAAAAAAAAAAATTAATGGAATTACAAATAAGCTAACAAGGCATAATCTATTTTTAATTTAAACGAGGAGTTAAAATTATATTTTTGTTGTAATTCATCGCTCGAGTTTTCACTCAATAAGTATCTCAATTATATAGAATCGCAAATATTTTATTCCACTAATGACTGTTAAGTTAATCTTATTTTTTACTTGTATGATGTTTAATAAATAAAATCGAAGTTGTTAAAATTATTATTTAGAAATAAAATTTATATTTATTACAATATCAATACGAATTAGAGCAAGAGAATTTTGTTATTACAATAATATACAATTTTGAATATATATATCCCTGATCCCTGATTTTGAAGATATTTGAATATTAGAAATTACAAGCATCAGTTAAATATTAAAAAATTATTATTGATATCACTCATTAATAAAATTACTTTTAATCGGATATATTCACATAAATATTAATGAATTACACCGAAACCTATAACTATAATCCAAAAATCGCTATCATTTATATTCAAAGCATCCAAAGTAATAATGGCTCATTATGTTGATTCCGGTGACGATAAATAAATCCGTGGTAACAAGACAAATTTCCATGTTAAAATCACATTACATAATGAGCTCGGTTGCTTTTTTGTACAGGAGCTTAAATGAATACTACAAACCGATACCAAAAGAAATCTAAGTTAAACCATCAGAATTTTTTTTCGTAGGAAAGATTTTTTTATTTATGTCATCTGCTTGCGCGGGGGCGCGAGTCTCTCACGACCCTCCATCGGCGCCGAGTGAAGGCGGAAGTACAGTGAGATTCAACCCTTGAGAGAAAGGGATTTCCCCTTTTTCCTCCTTTCTCATGCTTCCGCAATCGGAAGGGAAAGGGAGCGAGGCATATTTTAACATTTAAGAATGGATTTTGAGCCCAACTACTCGACTGAGGTACAAGCCACTACTCTACTTGGTTTTCTCCATTTAGGCGATGTAAAAAAAGCAATTGGGGGAGACAATCGAGCAAAAAAACATTGGTTTCCAAGTGTTTTCTAATATTATGTTTGATGTGCTAGGAGCTTTAATACCCTGAGAAAACTTAAAAAAAGCTTTTCTTATGCGGGAAAATATTAACGATAGACATTCTCTATTGAAATAAATTTCGATTTAATCATTGCCAAGCGGTTTTTATTTTTAAAATCAATAAAATTTTATTTTCACAACAATAATTAATATAATAGTTGTTATAACTATTAAAACAATTAATCTGCGTTATATGCAGCTGATCGTGAATTTGATAAATCTGTCTAGATTATAAAACATTTTGTTAATTGTTTTGAGCTCCGAATTTGTAATTTGCTTTTCAATCTTATTATTCTACCAATGCTGACAAAAATAATTAATCTTGAATGATTTTCATTGGATACATACAGATGTATAATTAATAAATATTTTTATGTGTTGATTCGAGCAGGCGCACAGCATCTTAGATACAAAAATTTATAAAAAGTATTTTAAAATAAATCTCGGTGATACACTTAATAATTATGATACATAGTAAGGATTAAAGCTGGTGATTTAATTAATGGCTTCGTTTGTTTTGATAAATGATACAGGGAAATTTTAATGTTGTCTTATAATTACATTACCGGATCATTACATTTTAAAGTAAGCGTATTTAATGTGCAGTTATCAATTAGTGGTTGGTGTGCACGTTAGTTATATTGTTACGCGTGGAGAAATTTCATGTGGAAATAGTTAAAAGCGCTTTTAAAGTCAGCCAATTAAGTTAAAAATTTAGTGGAAAGCTGTGTTGTGAGTTCGTTGACCAGAAAGTGCTGTTATTCTGTATTGGAAAATCTAAAATTGTACATTTTTGATAAGATGCTCCCGAGTCGATCTGCAGGCCATCTGTTGTACTAGTTATTTGAGTATAAGTGAACGAGTATGAGGAAAGGTTGGCATGTAAGAGAGGAAGTTCGTTTAAAATATAAGAATATACTTGTAGTCTGTTACTTCTCAAAGCAGTTATCTTGCTCCCCAAGCAGAAACGCTTAAACTGGCAGACGTGGATTTTTGACGTAACTAGTTATTTTTTAGTAAAGCGTTCGACGTTCCTGATGAATTCTGTAATCTTAAGATGTTTTTCAATTAAATTTTAGAACAATCAATATATTTTTAGGCGGTCGTTCCGGTTGAAAAAGTACTTCCATGCCACGAGCCTTTAAATATTCTACTAGTTACTTTCATTCAATAATACGCAATAAACTTTATTTTTAAATGTTTAATTATTTAATATTCAATCAACAGAATTATTATTGCATAGTTTCGTGGATTTGCCCAGTTATGTAAGTAATTATATAAATAAGTACTCGGCTTAATTTTTTTGAAATTATGCAAGAGTTCAGGAATTGGATCATTTAATTATCGGAGTCGCGAAGCTTAGTTGGCTCGTAATAATACCGTCTTTACACATAAATTAAAGCATTTGATTAAATTTCCAATGGTTGACGATCAATATCTTTATTCCATTGTGCTAAAATATAATTTACATAATTTTATGAACTGAAACACATGGGTGTTTCGCGTGCGTTGGTGTATTTATAATATAAGAAGAAGCAAAATTCTGTGATAAGTATAAAAGCATTGGTTGAATATAATTTATCTAAAATTTAATCGATTATTTGATTATTATGTAGGATAAATAGCAATATGAAAATTAAAAATCAATATAATTTATTAAAATGTTATTTACTGGAATTAATACTATAATATTAAATTTTGTGATTGTTTGATTTTGTAATTTATCTTATGTGTAATAATTGCGTGCTTTAAATAAGTCAATAGATTTATCAGGAAAATTAATTTCAGTGTTTCCACGAGTATAATTGAGAATACTTTTCCATGCATTTTGAGCACTGATAATTTTCAAATAATGCTCGGAGATTATTTTCCATGTAGCATTTAACAAAGAGCGTCCATGTGTGAAATATATTTCTTTCGTCTAAACCGCTTGATAATAATGTTGTGAGCTTGAGTCAAGTGTGCTTGAATTTGGTAGAAAAATTTTCCGTTTGACTATTCCGACGCTCATAACTTCCAGACACGCGTGCCAACATTTTTTTTTCTCCGAGCGTAAAGAGCATCCCACTACGGATACTTTGACTCGAGTTGCAAATGAGAGTGTGGGTAGAAACTATGTATGGATTTACATACAGAGAAAGTGCCGTGATCGCAGTGCAACGAACTCAAAGTGTGAAACTATAAGCATCCGAAAAATGAAATGAACCGAATGGGGGAAGATAATTCGTTTCCGTCCGTATCGTGGGAATAATGCTTATGGCCATGTGCCGCATTTAATTTCTTTACTTGACTCTCATACCACATATACATTTTACGTGCGTTCTTTCGAGCTAGAAAATTTTTTTTTTTTTCGATTCGAGAAGAAAGGGAACTCTTTCATACTTGAGATAGATCTTGGGAATTTCAAGAAGGGCACGTCTTGATGCAGAAAGAGAAAGTATGAATGGGTTTGGGTGTATGAAAGAAGCGCGCACTTATACGTGTACTGCTCGTTTTGACTTTAACGAAAGCAATCTTTGTGCTCGGCTTCTTTTTCAAAGGAAACATCTGAAATGATTCAATAAAACCTAGCTAGAGACTTATGGGAGCCAACAATGCTGCGTGCTCGACCAAATATACAAATGGCCCTGTAACTGATTTTTGCGTTCGAATAAACCTCGTTTCGTGATTGTCAAAAGGAACAATTCGAATCACTCGGATTTTAGAGTCTTATCCACCGAGAAGGGCAACAATTTGCCAAATCCCATTTTTGAGTGCACCAAAAGTTATATTTCGAATTGTTCGAATCGAAGTTTGTTCTTGTGCTTGCTTGTATGAATGTGCGCGGATTGGTTTCGATGGAAATTAATAAATTCTTTTTTGAGATGAAATATCCGGCTACAAAGATAAAAGGTACGTTGAGATAATTTTCCCTCGTAGCCGCTGCACGCTAATCGATTTCACAAAGTTAGTATTTAATTAATTAAATATTGATATCAACGTTCCTAGCGATAATAAATAAATAAATAATAATTACACTCGGCATTCTCGGCTATGATATTTAATAATGCTATATCAGCGGCTATAAATCATTTTAAAGCGCTTGAAATTGAATTAAGTAAATAAGATTCTATTGTACGTAATGACCGATGGACTAAATTCTCGACATAAAACCACCTCTCGTGGCTATTTAACAACAACAAAAAGAAGAAAAGAAGAAGAAAAAAAGAAGAGAAAAAAGTGATTTATTTTTAAAGGCTGCGCAATCGGCCGGCTTATTAAATTGCAGAGATATCCGCCAAGATCCTTGATGCGAAATAGGGGTATTGTCGTTAGCAATGGAGGGGGCTGCCTGGAAACGGCCGTAATAACCCGGTCGATTAAAACATGAAAAGCCCCGCTCACTCATCCAGCGAACAATCAAATGCACCGACATTTGCATCAATCGTCTTAAAGGAAAGCTCAAACGCACGCCTACAACTCTTTGATCGGCATCGCCACCTCGTAATCCGCGGGTAGGTACGTGGTCAGGTACACGGGTAGGTGAGCGGGTAGGTGAGCGCGTAGGTAAGCTCATAGGTACTTGCACCTACGTACGCAACGCTCGCACGCAATAAAAACAGCGCGTAACGAGCTTCCCTCTACTTGTCCTGCAACGCAATGCAATGTACAGTGTACAGCTGCCACTCGGTCTACAGCTGACAGACCGAGAAAAGGGGTTAAGGACCCCGGTGCAGGACACGATAGAGGGTCGGTCGGTCGGTCGGTCGGTCGGTCGGTCGGGGGGGGGAAGAGGGAGGGAGGAGGATAGGGGAGGGGAGGGAGGGGGTTAGGAACGCGGTCAAGTGTCAAACTTCAGTATGTCGGGGGAGGGGGGGGAGAACGCAACCGAAGGGAAGGGAACGCAGCGCAACGAAACGAAACGCACGGCTTTCCTTCTTTCCAGCCCAAACTCTCCTCGAGTACCCCTTCGCGATTTCTGGATTTCCGGGCGTCTTTAGTAACTCGAGAGCGAAAACACGGGGCGCGGACAGGTAGGCGCTCGACTCACCCAACCCCTTTGATTCCACCTCCGAAAACGACGGAATTGCGCGAGATGACATCGCCTCCGGACCGAACCCTCGGGGTTGCGGCCTTTCTTCTCCTCTCTTTATCTCTCTTTCTCTCGTTTTCACCGTTTTTTTCTTTTTCTTTCTTTTTTTGTGCGCTTACCCCATTATTTCTCGCGCGGTCCTTTCTTCGGATCGGTGGCTTTCGGTGCGCCGTCTCCCCCTCAGCTCGCCTGTAAAATTGAAAAATCTTACCTGCCCCCCGCGCGACCCGGCCAGCTGTGTTTTCTCAAAAGATTTTCGGATTCCGGACATTTCTCGACTCGACTCGACTCGACTCGACTCCACCACTCCACTCCACTCTAATCGCGCGACTCCCTTCCCCTTTTTCCCTCTATCAATCTATCGGCAATCGCAACACGCGTACACCCCCAGCCTCGTGATGTTTGCGGTTAGGGATGGATATGCTTTTTTTACCTTTTTTCCCTTCCCGTGAGAAGAAATCAGTCTTGTACGAATCACAAAATTCAACCCTTTTTTCGTGCTAGTCATTTCTCGTCCCAATCTCGTGCCACTCTCCTTACTGCCATTATCACCAATGATTCAATTTCAATTCTATTTTAAATTAACGACTAAACGCATTTTAAACTGAAAACTCATTCTATTTATCTGACCAATTCTAGAGCAATACACCTCTTGATATCAATACACGAAAATATTAAGATATCGCCGTTATTTAGAGAGATATTTTGAAGCACTTTCTCACTAAATTGTTAATATACAGTGTACAGCAATTATATCAATAAATTTCATTGATAATATATTGTTGTACATTCGTGTATTTTTAGAATTAAGTCAAAGCAATCTAATTAAGCATGTTCAAAGTTTTTTCCAACAAAATGCTATCACGAATACGAATACGTATTATATTTACGTATTATAATAAAGTATAATACGTATTTTTAATATATTTTTAATATATTAAAAATCACTCTTAATTATTTATTTATTTATTTATATTTTTTAAATGTAAAATTTAATATTTCTAATTTACGTTTGCGATAAAATCACTTATTGTCATTATTATTTAAATTGAAATGCGTAAGCACTTTTTTAGCATAAAATTAAAAATATAAATTAATACTTTCAGTAGGTATTAATTTTGAAATGAAAAATGTTTTCATTTTTATCTATTAAAATAATTCAGGCATTGTGAAATTTTTTATCGGATATTAAACAAAAATTTAGATATCTTTTCCCATTCTAAAGAATAATATTCATAAAGCCACATTATTGGTATAGAGGTAAAATTATCTTTAAATAAATTAAATAATTATTCATATTCAAATTTAATATTTTCAATGTAAACGATAAAAGCATATTGAATAAGATATTAACGTTTCTTTGAAATATCCTAAAATAATTAATCGCAAATAATATATTAACCATAATTTTCCTCAAAACTCATAGAAATTGGCTATTCCTCGTAAATACATAATAAACTATAAATTTTAGAATAATTCAATACGAATGCGTATTAATATTTCAAAAAAGAATTTTTAAAGATTAATCTTAAAAATTCGGTTACACTGATAGATAACAAAGTTAAAAAATATATCCAGTAAATTTGATGATATCGCCGCATATTTATTCATTACTCTGATATTCACTTTAGCTTTTATATTAATTATTTTTTAAATTTTATGTTCTCACGTGGATTTTATAAATTAAAATAAAAATAATTTTAAAAAATATTTTGGATCTATTAAAGAATTGAAGCGAAAGTCACAAAGAAGCGTATATAGTAAAGGCACCCATGTCATTTTGTATACCTCACAACAATTAAATCACTGACAGTTGAATTACTTATAATAAAAAAACATGTCTTGTTAAGTTTTTCACACATTAATTATTCTCGATAAGATACACATTAATAGTTGAATGTTTTCTATTATGTGATGACGTTCTCAGGGTGACAGATCAGAAACTTCAAAATGAAAAATAGATTTTTAACTTATCTTTAAATGAAATAAATGATAACGCCTTATAGAACCTATAATATGTACAATATAATATGAGATAAAGTCACACAAAAAGTGCACGTCATGTAATTTCTATATGACTCCCGTGTAGGTGGTATGGATCAATCCGTACGAAAAATGGTTTTGAGATGTGCCATTGGATATCTTAAAAATGGTATACACATATTTTATTAATGACGTTTAAATATATACACATGCGCTCTCAATTTTTTTATATTTATTTATATTTTATGCTTATATCAATACCAACATAAACAGCATTACAAGAGAAATTAATCTGTGGGTTCAATGTCCTGTCTTGAAATTGATAAATATCATTCGTAAAAAATAAAATTATTGAAATATCTCAACCAATAAAAATGCTTCATTCTTTGTATAAATATTTATGAAATATTTATGAAATATTTATGAATGCACCTAACGTGAAATGCTCGTAAAATAATTTCTTACCTTGATGGGGTTCGTGTATTGTACTTTAATTGGATATTCTTAATCCAACTCCCTCCAACTTTGTACTATGAAAAAAGAGACACACAAAGCAGCTGGTCTTACTTTCCTGGACTGAGGGAGATTTCACCTCCTCCACTTGGTCCCTTTCTCCCTTCTTAACTCTCGGCGGATTATTAGAGGCGCATGTCGGACTTTTCTTCATCTTCGTCTTCGTCTTCATCTTGATCCTCGTCCCCATTCTGATCCTAGTTTTGAATCCATCCATTTTAACACTGTAGATCCCGATATCGTCTGCGTAAAGAACGTCAGCTCGTTGGCGTTGGCTCGTGGGATGGGATGACGATATCGTTTAGCACACACATTGTGATTTCAGGGAACTTGTTCCATTTTATCGGAATTCTATTAAAATACAAATATTGCGTTCTTTGTTCATTTTAATTCAGAATTCTTGGCACCATTTACGACTCAATGATTTTTATTGTTTAAGGACCAGGCTGTCGCGATGTTTTAGTGCGGACGAGCTTTAGGCTAGACTAATTTAATTATTTGTCTTTTAAAATTACTACGAAATTAATTTCTCATCAAGTTCCTCTTAAAATAATTATTATTAAAATGATTTATTACGAGACTTTATATGTAATGGGTTCAGCATTCTATTGACGAATGGTATTTTTCTACATAAATCAATTTAAAATATAAGAATCTAATGATCAAAATATAATTTTTTTTTAATTTCAAGCCCGAGAATAAACCAATAGAAAAGTGTAATTAGCGAACAAACTAGTCGAAATCCCCTGGCGTAAATCTTTATTATTTACTAAGAAAAAATAAGATGAAATATAATGTTAATTCCATTTAAAAATGATTAATTCTTAATTATCTATAGGATACATGGATATATGGATAAAGATATATTTTCGTAAATACGAGGAATATTTAAAAAATTGATAAAGTTGTAGATAAATGATAAAATAAACGTAATAATATAAAAAAAAAAAAAAAAAAAAAAATCCAAACGCTTGGTTAATAGTCCAGTAATGAAGCAAATAAAATTGTCAATAATTAATAAACAAAGTGTTTTATTTTTTCGTGGATTCTCAATACCTCCCATAATCACAAAATTAAGAAAGAACGGATATACGGAATTACGAGTTGCTAATTAGGATCTATCCAGGGATACGATATACGGCATCCCCGTAAAATAAAATGGAAAAATGTTACGAGGAGGTGAATGAGAGTCTGTGCAATTAGATGAGAGATAGAAGAAGAATCGACGAAAATGACTACCTTGGGATCCAACTATAATGATATACGAGGACACACAAAGCGAATTCGCGAGCAATAAGAACAATTTCGCGAGGAAATTTTAGGACGTGATTTGAGAAATAGATACGTGCAGTTTAATATTTTTTCAAGTGGTATCATGGGAAAGAGTTGGATCTTGTGGACTGATGTACAAAAAAAAAGGATCCTACACAATTCCAAGAATTTCATTATTGTTCCTTAGATACATATATTGTTATAGCACTCTGATATTAAAGATTCGAATTAAATGGTAATTTTTCTTCGAAAATATTAGGTACTCTGGTTTATCTTTTAAACAAAATTAAAAATAAATTGTATTTATTTGATAATAAGCAATGTTTTATTATATATAAAAATAAAGGCGCTTTGTCATCCATGACAAAAAATAACTTTTTAGGATAATTTTCAAGAATTTGGCTGTTAATTCATCGTGGTAAACAACTTTGTATGAAACTCAAGTGCAATTCTAAAAAAGAACCATCAGCCTCCATTTAAAAATGGACTTTATTCTTAAGATCCAAATCATAAAAGTGATTTAAATTTTTATTTCAATTTAAAGAGAGAGTGAGAGAGTGAGTGATAAAAAAAGACTACGATTTATTTAAAAAAAGTAATATTTATCCACTGGGATGGTACGTGGACCGATGGAACCGGAAGCAGCATCCAAGGGCTCGGAAAAAAGCGGTCCGTATGTTTTTCCCAGGAGACGCAGGTATAACCCGTTATGCCTCTGCGAAGTCGCGGCCACCAGACGAAACGGGAATAAAAGGAAAAAGGAGAGAAGCGATCCGCGCGTGCCACCCGTTCCCCCGTTCTTATTCAAATCAAACTCCAGGAGTTTGGAGCTGCCAGTTATCATTCGGCGCGGATTCTTCTCGCGGAATTGTCTCTCTTCCCTCGTTAAATCCTTTCCTCCTATTTCACCCTTGTAGAACGAATTGCGCGAAACATGAAATTGTATTGCGAGGGTCGGCTTTCCAGCTACAAATTAGAATTTCGAGCACACCGGTCGGGTATCTTGCCGGCGGTATGTGACCTTTCTTTTTCAAACGTCTGCTTTTTTTTAACCCTTTGTACCCCGCGAGAGAGAGAGAGAGAGAGAGATGTAGGGAAACGTTAGATCGAGTTATTATCCGTATGCAAATATGCGGCAAGCTGCGAAAAATGTTGCGCGTAGCTGGAATGAGCGGAAATCTTTGAAAGGACAAAACGGCACCATGTAGAATGATCTAACGCCGGGTGCGCGAAAATCCCTTTTTACCAGGAATACCAGCTATTTGCATAAATTTATTTATCGCGTTCAAGCGCTGGAGGGAATTCGTATACATCGATAATAATCGCTCTTTCAAAGCGCGAACATAATGGAAACGCAGGGGGATAGCGATTTCCCATAAGGTTCGGGTACTTCTCTGCCCCCCCCTTCTCAATAACAACAACAAACCCGCCAACCCAGGTAAGTGACAAATGGATTTGGGAATACGGTAAATTCGAGCACTTGAATTCCTTCTGTCTTGTTGCTCGATGCGTTGCTCGCCACCACTGTCGAAATGCCAACTGATAAATGGAGTCGTTGCTCATGTGTAGAAAATTCACCGGAGCGGTTTGTGCTCTTCCATATTTTCTTGCACAACCTTTTTGCGCCGACGCGAATTTCCACGCGTGTACAGGACCTAATGATCCTCGAGGGCAGCATCTCGTGGCCTGGGGCCCGAGGCACAAAGGAATATAGGTCCCGATATTATCAATCGTGAATCCTGCTCTCGATGCATGCATATATACATACATGCACACACACGGACGCACGTACACATACACGACAAAACACACACGCGCGCGCGCGCGCACACACACACACACACACACACACACACATGCATCTGTTTGACTGTTTTTAATAGGTTTCAAGTCCTTAGTGTAAGATTTCGCGGACCCTTCCCCTGCCCGGCAGAAGGGCGCGGCGAGCACGCGCTATTCCTTTTTTATTTATTCTTTCATCTCCGATTCATGCCGAATGAATGACAGATGATTGCGACTTTTTGGATCCGTGTGTGGGAAACTGGAGAACGGCGCTCGCTGAAAATTTAATGTCACGGCTATCGCTACATCCGCCGAGCACGGGATGTTACATTTTTTGACATAAATAATCGATTACCCACAAAAGAATATTAAAGGGGTTGCGCCGCTCGTATCGAGGGAAAAATATTTTGATGTTCAGATCTAAATTAACTTCTTTTCTATATTGTGAAAAGTTGCATTGTCCTTATTCATCTGTCCGGCCATCGAATACTCTGCTCCAAATTCAATAATTTTTTATTGACACATTCATAACACTTAGAATGAGTTATGAACTTGAGTGTTTGCTTTGCGGGTAAAAGTAAATCATAATATTCGAGTACCTGTTTGTTCTTTTCATATTTTATTTAAAAAACATGTTAACTTTTTCCATCCTTCAATTCCATACGAATTTATTCTAATATTTATAATTGCATTTTAATCATAAGAATGATGATAGATATTTGGAAAAATTTATAAATTTATTGGATGACTCATTACCAGATATTTGATACAAGAATAAAAAAAATTATAATTTGTATATAATATCCTGTAACAAGCTATTGATAATATTTAAACCAAAAAATCAATATAATTTACTTGCCTTTTTTCAATTTATGAAATAAGTCGCTGCATCAATATATAGGCAGCTAAAGAAATGCCTTCGTCGGGAAATTTATTTTTAAATTACGTTGTTTGGTGCAACGAAGAGGTTTGCAAAGGAAACTTAGATCATTTATTGTTTCTAAGCACTACTAGTACGCTTCTTCAATCTAAAATGTGAAAAACGTACTAAATGTGATGTTGTAATGTATTAATTTTGATAGTAAAGTAAGTATTTTCGGAGATCGCGAAGACGGGAGCAAAAATTTTAATACTCGATAGTTTATTGAATAGAGTCAAGAGATTCGATCGAATGGAGAGTCTGAGCACGGGCTAGAGTTCAGCTTGAACACCGGGAAATGTCTTGAGGAAATAAAAGGCGATGGCTCGCCAAAACTGAGGTGCATCGATCTGAGATCCAAAGGGAAATGTTGAAAATGAACTGGACCGAGTGCGTCTCTCTTGAGGAGGCAGAGATCACTCGCATCATAAAGCTTAGAAGGCAAATAGCATTTTTCTGGGGTGCTTACCCTCTTTGCACGTCCGGCGGGGGTGGGGGGGGGCGGGGCGGAAGCTGTGCTTGGATCGAATTGGAGCGAACGCCGGCTTTTATTAAGTGATTATTCAGAATGGGGCGCACGGGATCAATCGACTCGAAGGCCCCTCGCTAATTGAAACTCGCGGGCGTTCGGTTTTGCTCGCGTGGAGGCGGTCGACCACGAGGACAAGTCCATTGATTATTTCGTATCATGGAGAAGCGGAGGGCCCTCAGCCCTCCACCCTCGCCCCGTTTATGAAGGGCCGCGGAGACCGCAATTAGCACGTTAATCGAAAGGCTAGACTCGAACGCTGACGATAATGAGGCCCGAGGAATGTCCGCTCGTACAATTAAATTTTATCTCGCGCGGTAGTCGAGATCCGAGCTCGCATATCCGAGCGCTCGCCCGCTCGAATTACAGTGCGAGTACCGAGTGCTATGCTATGACTTTTAGTGCTAATCGCTCGTAGGCTCGTCTCTGGAATTCTCGTTTTGCACGGCAATAAATCATGCCGCTTCAATTAAGTAATATCGGCGCGTTCCCGAGCCGCGTCCGCCATTAAATGGTGGACGCGCGAAAAAGGACGAGTCGCCGGCAGATGCGCCCGTGTCCTCCCCCGGATTGTTTGCCCGTTTGTTTATAATTGGCTGCGGCCGCGAATTCTTCGGATGCGCCCGGGATCCGATCCATAAATCAATTAATTTCAACCCCGCCGCTAATTTAAATTCTTTTGGAATTCTTAATTCTTTTTCGCCCGTGGAATTGTCACCGCGGGGGGAGGGTCGCGGCATTGAGGGCTCGTTCCGCCTCTATGAGGCCCGCCATCCTCCGAGGAGACGCCACCTAGGTATTTATCCCCGGATTCCGGGTGATCGGATCCCGATCGCTGGCCTCACCCGGCTTTTACCCCCACCCCCGCCCCCGCCACCCTTTTAATCTCCGCGGAGAGATATTTATATGGCTTTTTTACTCGGATCGCCTGCACGAGCGTCGACCTTCATTTTTTTTTCGCTTCGATAATTGCCTTTTGTCCTTGCGCCTTCGGCCAGCCTCTCCCCCGACTCAAACTCGGCAATTGAGTTATTCGCCTAACTCACTCCTTTAGGTCAAATTACAACAATCTATTTCTGCATTTCGCCTAAAACGCAAACGGGTGGATTACCTCTCATTTAATTATTGCACCATCTACCACTTCGCCCTTTGCGTACGATTTATTATTTAATCGTATATTACAGCAGCATTGCGCACGTAAAATTCATAATGAAGTAAAAATAATCAGCTTTGATAAATTTATATTGCGTCTTTTATCGACAGATAATAATATTTAGCTAATTCACACTAATTATCAGCGATAGATATTGTTCTTATTTACCGACTGCCAATGTTAGTTTTGCACTTGACACCCATTGACCCGTGGACAAGCGCGACATTACACTTACAATGACGTTGTACCCTGTGTCGGTAATATAGAAATGCTATTTGATTATTTCCGAATTTAATTTATTTTATTGACAGAGCATTATATTGAATAGTTCAAAGCTAGTGGCGATGAAATCTCCTTTCTTCATTTATATCCTGTTTTTCAATAGATCAAACGATGTACTCTGCCTTAGTAAGAAATATTCTATCCATACACAAAATTACATAATAAATCAATCAACTGTGTACTAAGTTCGATCCATTTAAAGCCACTTTTACCCTCTATTTTTATAATAAATTTTATATCAACAATAATAATGTGGAGCCATCGTGTGCTTATAAGCATAAGAAATTTATTGCTTTAATATTTTTAATTAATCTAATATTCTAATTGTGCTATGATTTTAAATCTAATTTCATTTAAATAATTTTTTAGTTTTTATTTTTAATTACCAAATGAATTAAGTTAAAAATTGATAGTTTACATGGAATTTATGAAAATAACTCTTTTTACATTATAAAGCTAATAATTTTAAATTGTTTTAATATAATGCATTCCATTATAAAAACGTACAATTTTTGCTTTTATCTATAAATTATATAATTCGAAGGTTTATAGGAATTCAGTTATAACAAAGAATTTTATTGCTGGTCACATTTATTCCAGTCGACGTTCATAAATAGTCAAATACAATATTTATAAATTATGACATATTTTCAGACACAAGTATCAAATTTATTGAATTGTTCTTTAATTTCAACGTCATATTACACATAATTTACACACTTTTACATATATAATTTATATTGACGCATAGTATCAACGACATGAAATTTTTGAGTACTAGAATAATTTTGTTTAGATATTCTTGACTATTTTATGCAACATAAATGTATTATATGCATATTTCTGTATTTATCTACATGTCGAGAAAACTATAATGTAAAAAAAGAAAACAAACGTGAAAGAAATTGCTACTGAAATTTCTTCTATTGAATAACACCGAATAGCAATAAACAGTCTTGTGTTGGGCTTAGTAGGGGTGATCTTAAATTGTTTCACCATTGAATTTAGAAATTGGTACCTCATTATTACATGTAACTGCAGATGTTTTCACGTTTTATCTACTTTTGCGTACCTGAGATTCCAATTTCATTTCGTTTTTTTCCTCTATTACACAGTTTGAAATGCATCAATATCAAGCTTTGAAAAATATTCACATTTATTTAAAAAATAAAAAAAAAATTAAATATAAATAGGCATGAATAATAATTATTTCAAATAAAAATCTAAACAATTTAATAATGTAATCAACCCTTACCGTCGACACAGACACTCTCTCCTATCTTAAAACATACACAATTAATATAATAAATAGTTTCTTAGAGCTATGATTTTAAAATTAGTGGCTTTCGATTATTACAATTACGATTTTACATAGGAGCGTTTAGAAACTTATAATTCGCGCCAATATCACATTTATAAAACACACGCCATCTCAGTTTTTTCAAATGCAACATGTCTTAATTATTATTCACCCTTCTTTAGCTTTAACAACTTCCATTCACTGTCGCTTAAAACTTTTGCTTTATCACCTTTTATCATGTCAATTTAATAATAGTGCGATCGAGCCCTACAACTTATAGATCAGAGACCTTTAAACATATGTACAGAAAACCATTTTAGACTTTTATTGAGGATTTGTAACACAAGCGCATTTTTTTTCTTGAAGGCACCTAAATATTCCCTCCCCTTGCATATATTACATCACACATGTACATATGTTGCACATAGTTGTATACGCTTTACGTACATGAGCTTGCGTGAGCGCGCGGGTATGTGTGCATGGGTGGGCAGGTGGATTGTGAGGGGTGTATGAGTATATTTAATCGTACACAATGATATCTCTTGTGCACTTACATCGATTTTAGAAATTTGCGTTTACGTTTACTTATTATTTTAAAAAAATACATCATCAATAACCTTTAATATCGAATGAATATTTATTTCTTGAAAAAAATATATGTCTGTTTACAACACATAAGCACACAGGCAAGCACGTACGCACTCACGTACATCTATACGTAATTATTACTTAGCGTAATAACATGTACACTCGCGTACATCGTATTATATCATAATTTACTGTTCAGGCTACATGCATGTGTGGTCAAATCCTATTTTAATGCCAAGTGATCTTAATAAATTTGATTTTATTCGTCTCCTGAAGAAAATTTATCCAGTGGTTTGAGCTCACATCAGTGAACGATCGAATAGGTAATAGTCCTCTAGATGAGTAATTTTCTCGACTGACAAAGACAGAGAAGGAGTGATGGAAAGGAGCCAAAAAGGCATTTATAAACACAAACCCACACACGTATGAGTATATGCAATATGAAAGTAATACACCTCTAAGCTTCACATAATACTTGAAATATAATCTTAAATTTTAGCTTTCATTCACGTGTTATAGACAAATTGCACACAGCATAATATTTAAATTGTATTTTTAATATCTTATAGTTGGAGAGAGAAAGGCGCATATGCGTAGAAAATGGTACTTGACTTTTTTTCAATAAGGGTGGTGTGTTGAAATATCATGTTAATTGAATAAAATGACGCGGAAGATGAGGGACAATCGATGAGCAGAGCATTGATACATAGATAGCAGAGGGAATTTAAATTTACATGATTAATTCAAATAAAACCCCAATAAATGTTACGGTAAAAGCTCATTTTTCAACATATCTTTTGATAAATTGAGCCACAATCGCAAAGGTTTTTTAAGTTCTTAAGGTTTACGTGGCGGTGATGAGAGCCGGTCGCGCGAAAAATATCCAATTCATAATGATTGGTAAAATTCGCATTTCAACTTCATATTATATTATTAATCTAAAATTTGTTCAAATATCAACAAGTTTCGCGTGACGCGATATTGAATGAGTTGAACCGTACATTAAACTTATGAGAATAATTATGACAGTAAATAAGAAATATAAACTCCTTATAATATAATATATAATTTACTTAAAAATTAAATATTTCACAATCATCCTCATCACTGCTTTTTAACATTACTTATTTGTAAAA